>JAYMFT010421794.1:0-17606 GCA_038088735.1 Panulirus argus
TATATATAGCATTAATGGGATGGCCATGATTAGGGTCTCAGCTGCCTATGCCATTTCAGCTAACATGGAAGTTTTTTTAGATGGAAATGCAGTAAATATAGGTATCCAGTCATATGTGAATGAGGTGTTTAAACTGTCTTGAAGAAGACTGTTAAAGGTTGCAGAACTGTTAAAGGTTGTAGAATAAGTAGTTGAATATAAGGTCATGAGATATAAGAATAAAAATAGGATGCATAATGGAGAGACACATTAGAAATGTGTGAAAGAGAAGAAGATGGCATGTACTAGATTGACTGAAAGGAATGTACAAGTGGAAGTTCAGCAAAGGAGGAAGAAGAATATAAGATGTGTAAGTAGAATGTTAAGGAGCTGATGGCAAATAAAGAATAGATGAACATTTTGGGAGAAAGTTGAGTGAAAAGTTTAAGGAAAATAAGATACTGTGTCAAAATGAGGTGAAAAAGGAAAAAGGTGGATTTAGGAAAGGAAATGCTGATGTAAGGAAGTAAGGAAGGGGAGGGGTTGCTGAATTGAAACGAGGAAGTGAAATGGAAGATAGAAAGAAATTTTGAAGAACGAATGAATGTGGGAGAAGATGAGGCAGCAGTTGTTACATGCATGGGTATGGTGGATGGGAGGAAAAGAATACAATCACAGGGGCCTATAGCAAGAAGGAAGGTAAAAAAGGCAATAATGAGGTTGAAAGTAGGAAAGGTACCTGGAGTGGAAGGGATTACAGCTGAAATGTTGAAGTATGGAGGAAAATCTGTGATAAGAGTGAATGCATTTGATATGTACTTTGGCATGGAAACAGAAGGTTGTGCCTGAGAATTGGGTGAAAGCTATAACTGTTCCTTTATTCAAAGGAAAAGGTGCTAAGCATGTATGTTGCAATTATAGAGGAATAAGTCCAGTAGGTATACCAGGAAAAGTGTATGCAAGAGTGTTACTTGATAGAATAATAGAACTGACTGAATGCAGAATAACTGAGGAGTAAGGGGTTCAGGGAAGGTAGGAAATGTATGTATTAAATTTTTGTGGTGAGAATGACTGTGGAAAAGTATCTAGTGAAAGGTAGGAAGCTGTATGCAGTTTTTTATGGATCTGGAGAAAGCATGTGACAGCGTCAAGTGAAATGCTGTAAGGGATGTGTCAAGGATATATGGAGTAAGAGGACAAATTTTGAATGCTGTGAGAGCTTTTCGTAGAGTAGCAAATGCATGCTTAAGAGTGGATTGAGAGTTAAGCAAAAGTTTCCATATACATGTAGGTTTTGTAACAAAATTCATGTTTATTACAGTCAACCATAGCACGTTTTCTATAAGAAAGCAGCTACTTTGTTGACACCACAAGAATGTAAGTAACTTTTATTTTGAGCAAGCTGACACTGATATCTCTCTCTCCTTCATAATATTAAGCCTCTGTATGAAACACAAACTAGTAAAAAAAGATGGTGGCAGTGGTGAAAACATTATCAGTCATAACAGACTATAACAACCAAAGGAAAGACATGACAAGCTCCTGTTCTAGTGATTGACGTGATATCAAGCAGCTACATAATGATGTGGTGCAAATGGTAGCTTCACAACTCCTCTTCCTCGGCAAAACAAGCTTAACAAGTGACACTGAACAAGCTTAGAAGACCTTAAAGCAAAAATATAACCTTTATATTTTGGCAGCAGGTTTTAAGGAGAAACCTGATAGGGAGAATGTTGCACTACTACTTACCTTGGGTGGAGGTGAATTACTTGACAGGTACAATATCTGTGGCAATAAGCATGTTTGCAAAAAAGAAGAATGCCCAGCATATCTCAAGAAGTATGGTCAATGGTATTCATGGGGAAGCAGATGCAGAAAACAATCCCAATATCCAGTATGTTAGGAAGCTTTCAAGACAATGCAGCAACAAGGCCATCATGACATTCATGGAGGTAGATGGTAAGAAGGTCAAGTTTTAATTTGACTGTGGCACAAGTGTGAATGTTATTTCTCAATAAGCCCTGTGATTCAGGTGTCATACATGTAGAATTCTACTAAGATTGCCTATGGGGAAAGTGTAGAATTGTTATTTTCAATTGTAATACTAATAAGAAATATTCCGTATAGAGTTTATTGTTGTAGAACAGGATCTTGTACCAATTTTGGGTAAGGGAGCATCAGAACAGATGAATCTGAAAACTGTAAATTATGAGAATATTAGTGCAGTTCAAGATGTGTGATCAAATTACAGTGATGTGTTTTCAGAAGTACTAGGGAAATTATATGGTACTGTTGAGCCAGCTATTGATACATCATCAAATCTAGTAGCAGTATCATTATGTAGAGTGCCCATCAGTGTTAAACAAAAGGCTCATAATAAGCTTAGTAAATTACAGAAAATGAAAATGGATGAACCAACTGAATGGGTAAGGCATGAATGACCTGCCTGAAGGTACAGACTATTACCTGAATATGTTTGCAGATGATGCAAAAGTCTCGATAGCAGTGAAAAGTAAGCACGATTGTATCAGCTTAATATGAAACCTAAACAGACTCTAAGGTTGGTCTGATATTGGTTGATGAAACTGAACTCAAGCAAATGCAAAGTAATGATGAAAAGACAAAACGAAAGAAGTTCCCAGAATGATTATTATTTACCAGGTTATAAGCTTCAGGATTCTGTGTGTGAGAAGGACCTGGGAGTCAATATTGTCCTTCACCTGTTGCTAAAGTCCCACATTAGAAGAATAGTAAACAAAACAAACTGTCTTCTAGCAAATTTCAGAATAGCTTTCAATTATATGTTTAAGGAAATATTTAGCAATATTTAGCAAGGTTCTCTTCCTACATGAGACCAAAACTAGGATACACTTCTCAAGTTTGGTCACCACTCCTAAAGAAGCATATAAAGATAATAGATAAGGTCCACAGGAGAGGAACAAAGATATTACCAGAATGAAGAGAGCTAAGCTACAGGGAAAGACTAAAGGCTTTGAATTTTCCCACATTGGAAGAGAGAAGAATGTGGGGTACTCTGATGACAGCCTTCAAAATTTTGAAACAGACTGATGACATGGACACTGAACACTTCTTTGAAAGATGTAGGAATAGAGTAATCAGAGGAGATAATATGAAATTAATCAAGAACCTTGTTAAAAAGGATACAAAGAAGTACTATTATGGTGTAAGAGTGGCAGATGAATGGAACAGAATGACTGAGGACATGGTTAATGCAGAGAGCATACACAAATTTAAAAGTTGCATGATAGTAGAGAATGTTCAAGAGTGTAAAATTCCCTCCCCATAAAGTACAAATAGGTAAACACAAACAGGTAATAGGTAACTACCCACTTCAGAATCAATATTATCCCAAACTGTTGGCAGATTTGCACACTGGGACAATATTTAAAGAGAGAGATTATATTCTAGCAAATATTTGTATTGCTTTCAAGTATATGGATAAGGAAATCTTTAGTGAACTATTCATATCCTACCTAAAGAAGCATAGACAGCTACTAGAGAAGGTTCAGAGGTGGGCAACAAAGTTGGTACCAGAATTAAGAGATCTGAGTAACAGGGGCTTCATTTTTACCAACTTTGGTAGAGTGGAAAGTGAGGGACGACTTGATCACTAATTTTTAAGTTTATAAAACAGAATGATGATGTAGACAGTAAACAATTCTTAGAGAGATATAGGGAAAGAGCAACCAGAGGACATAATGTCACATTAAACAAGAAACTTGTTGAGCTAGATATAAAATATCATAAATAAGATGTAAAGTATCATTCAAAACCTTGTACTGCATTTGTCCCCAGCCACCATAGAAGTCACCAGATTTGCCTCAAACCTGATATCATCTTGATCCATCTAGTACTGTCTAATACACCTTTAAGTTCCTTTTTCATCATTTGATATGCTTCCTGTTATTTTTTCCTTGAAAAGATGATGTTTGTGAGATGAAGATCTTGGCATACAGTGAAGAATGTCAAATTTGACCTCTGATTTATAATGAGAATGCAAAATTTTGCATCAACCCTCATCTTTACCTTGAAAAGAATACCAGGGAGTGTATTAGGTGGTGTAAAAATTACTAGACAGTACACCCATATCTTGATTTATGTGGAAGTTATGTTTTGCAAAAACCCTCGCACAAAGAGGAATTGCATATAGCGAACCAATAAACAGAGGAAAATGGGATGTTTGCATCAGCTTTGTGGTAAGTACTGGTGGATTTTCCCATTACCTTCACTTTATGTAGCTTATGACATTGAGCAAACTTATCTAGCCATCCTTTAGTTACTTGAAATGGCTTTGGCTCAGCTAAAGTATCTTCTTTGCATAAACACTTTAAAATTTTCAGAGCTTTAGACCTGAGCTGAAGGTTATTGAGGCTGCTTCTCATCTTTGTCTCATGCTCTGTGTATTACAAGAGCATTTTTTCTTATCTCCACAAGTGAATTTCTACCCTTGTGATTACTTTGGGAGACGGTGGGGTAGAGTGAATGACAGCACTTAGAAATTTCATTGCATTCTTCTTTATGTTTTGAATTGTATATTCATACAGGTTGTAAGTATGCCCAAGTGCTGACACTCCCTCAACCAGCATCAGTGCACTGTAAAATTTCTGGCTTTGTTTCTAAAGTCAGAGAGGTTCTGGAGAGGTGCTGGATCTAGGGTAGAAGATGTTATTGGACATTTGGATGCCATACTAACAAACACAAACACAGTTGGTTGAAAGAAAATCACATTAGCAGGTATACCCAAATCACACAAATAGCACAGGTCCAAACACGAGTAGTAACTATGAGACTGACCCGCTGGTGAGAACATGGTGTGTGCTCTTCTCAGAAACCATGCTTTACCTAACAACCTTCACTGATACTCCTTCATCAGCATCAGCACATTGTAAGATTTGTAGCTTCATTTTTAAGGTCAGAGAGGTTTTCTTCTATCTACTGCTGGTTCTGGAGTAGATGTTACTGGATGTTTGGATGCCATATTAACAAACACAAACTCAGCTGGTTGCAGGAAAATCGCATTAGTAAGTATAATCAAATCTCACAAGTAGCACAGATCCACACACATTTGTGGTAACTGAGATACTAATCCATTGGTGGGAATATGGTGCACTTCATCCAGGACCCATGCTTACTCCATCCAGAAACTCTCACTGAAATTTTGGCACACTTTCTATCATTCTGTTGCTCCTTCATCAGCATCAGCACATCATAAGATTTCTAGCTTCGCTCCAAAGGTTAGAGAGGTAATCTTCCACTGAACTACTTTTTTCTGGGGTATGAGATGTTGCTGGATGTTTAGATGTCATATCAAATACAAACATAGCAGGTTACATGAAAATTACATTAGCAGTTATACCCAAATTACACAAGCAGAACAGATCTTCACATAATGGTGATAACTGCAAGACTAACCTGCTGGAGGGAGTGTGGTGTGTTTCACCAATGAACCACGCTTCATCTACCCAACAACCCTCACTAAAGTTTTTTGCACACTTTCTACCCCATACACCTGCATACCAGCAAATTTTGCTTGTACAAAAAGAGGGACTGGTAAAAGTAGGTTTCTCACATAATAGTGAAATTGCACACAGTGATCTTGTATAAAGCAAGGTCTGGGTGTATATTGGATGGGTTTGAATCATATTAGACAAATTTCATTTAAACTGCCAGATAACAATTTAATCTTTCTCCCCTCCCCACTGTCCCATCTCCCAGATCCCCTTACCATAGCTCCCCCTTTCCTCATTTAGCTAACTTGCTTAAGTTTAAAGCTTTATTTGTCCAAGTATACAGAGTGGGCTCAAGAAGGCTTAGGGACCCACAGGTCCTTGTCCCATCCAGAATTATGAGCCTCAAGCAGTCCGATAATTATGTTTTGTTTTCAGTACCAGCAATACCTTTAGTTTCTTCATAAGGGATGCCATGATACAGGAATATGACCCAGGAAGTGTGTAGAAACACAATCAATCTGTGCAAAGCACAAGAATTGTGTATGGTGCTCTTTATCTTTCCCAGCTTCTGCTCACCAAGCCTGCCATTGCCTTTCTCAGTCTCAACTTTGAGGGTGCTTACTATATTTGAGTGAAGCTCATCCTGCTTATCACGCAAGAGTGGAACCCTTTCTGCATACCAAGCATGAGTGAAACCCATGTTGCTTACCATGCATGAGTGAAACCTGTCTTGCTTTTCATGGGACTTGTGTCAAAAAATTGTGTGCAGCAAATGCAATAAGTAAAGACATGTAGTTACTGAAACAGCCAAACTGACAAGGTGAAAGTGGTGATTTCTGGTGAATATGAAAAAGGGTGGCAATGGTGGAACAGATAGAATATCACCTTGGGAAAAAAGATATGATTCAGTTCCCGGAATCTGCTAGTTTTTATCTGGTTGTAAGTAATGGAGATGGAAAGTTGTCAAGAAAAATGGTATGTCTTGAAAGGGATCACTTCATGTTCCTATGGATAAGCATACTATAGTAAGTAAAGAGATAACTTAAGGAAGTAAATCTAGACTTTGTTTCAAAATGGGTCATTCTTGTCACAAATGAACAAGTGTGGTTATGGTGCAATTCTATGACTGATCACTTATATTAGCTTTTCCTCTTTTTATATAGTTATGGTAGTTATGCAGTTAAAGGAGAAAAGGTACTGATATCTTCATAAGGATATTGTTCCTTTATCCTAATAATCCACTGAGAAATGATTGGCTAATGGCTTCATCACTAAACCTTTTCAAGTTAAGTTAAATGGCTATTGCAGGAACTTATAATAAGTTTGAAATTCCTACAAAACCTTGAAGCATTTTCCATTTTAGTGTTTAGTTACCAAGTAGTATATGACAGATGAACGGATGAATGACCATATATACTTTAAATGAATATTGTCGGAATGTTAAGGAATATAGTGTAAGTGTATAAGCTCTACTACTAATGTTTTGTACTTTAAAACACATCATGTGATAAAACACTTGTTAACTTTGTTAAGCTGGCTTCTTATCAGATTAAACTTATTTCATGCATTAGGTTTCATACATGACATTTGTCTTCAATGGCTTTTCTGCTTCACTGACTTTTGATCACAGTTACAGTACATAATACCACATCTGCCTTGTAGTCATGAACACAGTTATTACTTTTTAGATATATGGGTCTACTTTTGCCCTTGCATTTGACTACACTTTTTTTTATCCATTGAGCTGATTTTCTTATGCATGCACTTTCTAATATATCTTATTTGTCTTCATCCTTACCTTTTATTCCTATCATCTGTATATCCAAGCTTGACACTTAATAAATTTCAAGGGTATACCTCATTTCAGTTTCCATTCTTCATTGAAGACTTTTTACATGTTAGTCACAATAACAGTGTTCTAAATTAACGGAGCAAATTATCATGGCTTTTACTTAAATTTCATAATACATCAGAGAAAATTATCATGGCTTTTACTTAAATTTCATAATACATTAAACAAGAAAGATGAACAGAGATTTCACTTAAATACACTATGGTGTACTATAAAGTTTTTAAATTTGTTATTAATTTTATAACTAGCAAATTTATTTGAATCTGTTTTCATGTGAAAGTGAAGTATTGATTTTGCCTTCATAAATCATCTAGAGCACTTAGAAAACTAAATTGATCTCTCTCTCTCTCTCTCTCTCATGTACTTACATTTAAAATTCCTGTAACTGCAAAATTTCCCTGATATTTTTAGAAAATCCATGTTACTTACATTTAAAATTCCTGTAACAGCAAAATTTCCCTGATATTTTTAGAAAATCCATGTTGAGATTCAGTTTTTCAAATTCTTTTGACTGAATAAGACAAACATTTCCTACAGGTGTGGCAGGATAATGACAGTCAAATAGCTGACAAGGTAAGATTATCTAGTACTGAGAGGGACTTCAACAGTAGAAAGGAACCAGACAAATACCAGTGTCCAGAATGTAACTATGTTAGTGCAAAGCGCTCTCATTTTGAAAGACATTATCGTACTCATACAGGAGAAAAGCCTTTCTCATGCTCTCAGTGCACTTATCAAGCTAGTGATAAATCAAACTTAACCCAACATCTCCGAATTCACTCTGGAGAAAAACGATTTTCTTGTCCTCATTGTTCTTTTCGATCCAATCGAAATGATAGATTAATGAATCATTTACGTACTCATAAGTGAAAAGTTGTTTTTAAATCAAAATTTTCTTGTGAAATAAGATTTTATTCTCATCTGTATAGTAGTACGATGGGAAACCATTTTTTCTTCATTTTTACATGAATTGAATTTCATAATTGTCAATGAATAAGTTTCTTAAAGGCAAACAAATGTAATTAACCTATTGTGAAAAGCATTTCAGTTCTCCTTTGATGCTGGCCTTGATGATTTTTATCTATTATAGTTGATTACTTGGCTGATCTCAGGAGATAACATTATGATGTCAGGTTCAATATACAGACAAAAAGATGCTGCCTGAGGCATATTGGCTGAAGCATACTGCTTGAAAGTTCTCAAATCATTACAAAACAGTGTCTCTCTCTTTTTTTAACATTACTGAGTGTATGTTCTTTGCATTCAGAAGAGAGAAATATTTTGAATGAGAAAAATGCAAAAATTTTGCTTCACATGTAATAAAATTTATATCTATCTAAGGTATTTACTTTTATCCTTGCACTCTATCCATTGTTCTTTTACTTATTACTTTTACTAAAAGGATTATTCTTAAGTGTTATAAAGTGAAAAATTGTGTTAATCTGTTTCAGGATAAAAGTTGTGTAAGAAACAAGAAGTAAATAGATTTTCATGAGATTTTCAATGTCTATAAGCTTCCAGGGATATTATAGTCATGGAATTGTTCACAAGATTAGGAGAAAACAGACTGAAGCAACAGACAAGCATATAGTTTGAGGTGAAAGAGAGTGAGAAGAATCATGGTGGTTAGAAAACAAGATTTTGTTAGGAAGAAGGGTTGTTTCTTGTGTGATATCATCTCCATGTGCCTGTGAAGATTCTAATTAACCTGTTCCAAGAAAAAACTATCTCAAAGAAGCAAGAAATAAATGGATTTGGAAGATGACTTTGTTTAAGCTTCCAGAAATATGAAGATCATGTGACTGTTCACTGGATTGGGAGATTATAGAATGGAACAGTTACCAAGCACTTGATGCAAGTCTACAAAAAAGGGATTAGGGATCATTGTGGTTAGAAGTTAAGGGTGGTTTTATTTGTATGACATCATCTCTTAATGCCTCAGGTGTAATGTCCAAACCAGCTTTACTAGTAATGGGATTTCTTCTAAAATGCTTGAATTTGGGGTTTCAGGGCTCTTGGGTTAATGCTACAGAAGACAAGGAAAAAATTAATGCCACTAAAAAGTCTTCATGTTATTTACCAATACATGAATCATGTTTGGCTCCTTTTCCTTTGTTCAGCATTGCTTAGTGTATGCTTAGTACTTTCGATATTCAGAAGAAATTAGAAATAACCTGAGTTTATGACAGTCCTAGAAAATTACTTGAATATCAAGTGAAATTGATACTTGCTTCTTGGTTTACTCTTTTTGAGACATATCACTTATAGATTTAAGGTTTGCTGCTCTTCTTAAAGTGATTAACACATGTCAATCTTTGTGATCAGTTTCTTTGAACATTATAATAAAAACAAGAAAGAATTGAGAGAAATATTTGAAATTGAAGTTGCAGTAAGATCAAACTGTAAATAATACCACTTTCACAATGAAATAAGAATACTTTGAAAAAGCACTAGATCCTTTTACATCCAAACCATTCTATAACCATCCAACCTACCTCAAGTGGAATAAAAAAACTTACCCCTACCCCACCCTTCAACAACCATTACTCACAGATTTTCCTTCCCCCAAAATATCACACCATTGATAAGAGATATAGACACCAAAATAACCCATCAAGCACTAAACAGCTGCTATCCTAATTCAGTCTTAAACATCATCCCACCAGACATACATCCACCTGAAACTACATTCTCTAGATGTACACACATTTCCCTTTCTTATCTGCATTCTGGACACTACTCATCTCTCCAACATTACAAGCACTGTTAGAACTTATCACAACCCCCTCATGCCTATCCTTTCTGAAGTTACAGAACATATACTCCTTAGTTGTACTGTGCTCACATCACAAAGGAACATACAACTTCACCTAACTTTTTTACCTGTGGTTCTGCTGGATGGACATGACTGGCTTCTTGAGCACTGTAGGAACTCCAAAGAATGAATTTCTGGCGCAGTTAGGCAAAGAGGGTAAGATGTGTCCAGTAATCTATTCGTAATTACCTATCTGTACTGCATGGGGAAGGAGTTTTACACTCATGAGGCCCCACCTATCAAACATTCTCATCATAATACAAATTTTTTAATATATGTATGCTGTTTGCATTAACCATGTCCTCATTCATTTTATTCCATTCTTCTACCATTCCTATGATGAGAAAGAATTTCTGTACATTTTCTTTAATAAGTTTCTTGCTGATTTCATGTTATGTCCTCTGGTTGCTCTATCTCCACGTCTTTCAAAGAACTGTTCACTGTCTGTCATCAGTGTGTCTTAAAAACTTATAGGTTATAATCAGGTCATCCTCACTTTTATTTTTCAAGATGATCAAACTAGAAGCCTTTAACCTGTCCCTGTACCATCTTTGTAGCTCTTTGCTGTGGACCTTCTCTATTAGCTCTTTGTGCTTCTTTAGATGCAGTGACTAAACTTTAGAAGCATGTTTTAGTTTTGGTCTTTTAGGATATGAACAGCTTGCTAAATATTTCCTCATCCATATACTGTGCTTGAAAGCCATTCTAAGAGTTTCCAATTGGTCTCTTTAAATATTCTCCTTATATGGAACTCTTGTGACAGTTTAGGGATGATATCGACTCCCAAGGGTCTTCTCACACACAGAATCTTGAAGCTTATTTTCTATTTGATAATTAACATACTAAGGCCTTCTTTCAATTTGTCATATCCTTATTACTTTACAGTTGATTGTGTTTCATTTCATCAACCATGTATCAGACCAACTTTGGAGTTCATCAAGGCTCCTTTGTCAGGTGATGATTTTCTGTCTACTGAGGGAGTTTCCCTGTTATTCTTGCTTAGTGATCCAGCATGACCTCCCAGTACCTCAGGCAATCCTCAACATGAAGGTCCTTTCATATCCAGATGACCTCACAGTTACATCACAACACCCTGCCACCACAGTAGTAATGATAATCATGTAGCACAACTTGACACAATTGGAACAATGGCTTATCCTGAAAAGAATGTCTGAATCTCTACAGGAGTCTTCAATCTCTCTTTTAACCCCAGACAAATGTGAATTCAGCTCACTCCTCTCAGTCACCTTGAATGAGTAGTTTCTCCCACTGAACAAAACTCTAACCATTCTATGCATCACATACAACACACTTGTGACATTCACTCTCCATGCCAGTAACATCAACACAAAAGCAACACGCAGACTAAATGCCCTCAGAACACTGACACCAGAATTGGAGAATAAAAAGAATCCCTTAAAATCCTATACAAACAATTCATCTGCTCTTTTATAAACTATGCCTCACCTGCTTGATCTTCCACCCTCTCAAAAGCATATATTACAAACCTGCAGACCAAACAAACCACTTGCAAACCACAAGAGTCATGATTTTTTTTGTACGCATGCATTTTGGTGTTAACAGTAAAGCAAAGTTTATCTCATCACATAAGCTATATGACTCCCTGTCTGTGCTCCTTGCTTCCAAAATTGTTGAGGGAGATCCCCACATCTCCGATTGTCTCTTGGACTCTCTCTCACATTGTTTCTTTTCAGCAGCTTCTCTGTTCCTCTTATTTTTCTCCTTTCTGGCCAGCCAAATGTTCAAAGAACCTATCTATGAGGTTGCCTGAGCTTCCCTCAATGAAACCCACTGAAATTGTATTGTTTATCCTCATGTATCCTGATTATCACCTTTGCATTTTGATGAGACACATCAAATATTTTCTTCATGTTCACCAAGAAGGCTACCTCCTGTTCCTCCAAAGTTTTGCAGTGGTCATGGAGTCGCTCCAGTCTCCCCCTGTCATGTTTGACTCGTTTAATGGGGATGTGAGCCCATCTCTAGGAGACAGACACTTCCTCAGTCTTCACCTTTATGCTTTCTCTGACTGTTTTCTGTAATACCATGTCTTGATGGAAGAAGAAGCATGGTACATCTCTTGGGGGGGAAAGCCTTGCTCCATGGATCCTTTCCAGGGGGTTGCCTAGCAGGTATGTAAAATTAGAATTTAGAACTTGTTTGTAGCATGGCTGTGAACATAAGGAAGTGATAAAGATATTGATGTAGTGTGGGTATTATTTGTAATTCTACCCTGCAATATCATCATACAATACACATCCAACAAATAACACAATCACTGTAAATACAATGGGACTATGGGGCATAGTGACATCTACATAGCCAATACTGCTGAAAGAGGCTGATGTAAAATTACCACAAGCATCAAACACATAATTAACAAGCACAAATATATAGAAAGTTAGTTCATGTCTTGTTCTATGCTTTATACAGTAAAACCTCTATTATCTGAAATGATTGTGGATTCAACTGTTTCAGATTGCAAAATATGTGGTTATTTGATTTTTTGAAAGAAATATATAATTCAGACATTGTAATACTGTATGTCAAAATGTTCTACCTATTTGTAAAAATTTTTTACACAGAGAAAATATTGATATTTGTAAGCAAATAAGCACTTCTAAATGCCTTGACCTTCTTCAACTTGGTGATATAGTAAACAGTCATCATGCTGACGTTGACATCTTTCATAAGTGCCGCCTTGGACTCACCCTTAGCCAGCCAGTTGCACAGCTCCATCTTCTTTTTGAAGCTTAAAATGTTCCTCTTGCCTTTTGTGTGAGATGTAGAAGGCCTTGAGTAGCTGTCAGGCAGTTGCTGATGATACCTGAAAGGGGCCATTGTCCACAATAGTAATCCAAGATGCACAAAATACACAAATGTGCAAAACTAGCACACAGCACTACACCAGAAAGCACAAAGGAGAAGATAAACAATTACCAGGACCACAAAACACTGGATGTTGAGTACACTAATTGCTGCAGTGCATCGCTTGCGAGATTTTAGAATTTTTTGCACATCTTTCTTTTCAATATTTCTATTTTCAGATGATCAGGATTTGTCAGCCAAAATTGAAAGCCATGCTTTGTTTAAAACATTTCATTGTCTTGAATTATGGATAATAGAGGTGTCAGAATATAATTAATTCACCTAAATTAGATACAGCTCTTTAAACCGATGAACGGAAACCCCACTGCAGACATGCAGGATGCAGCATGGTATCATTATCAGCTGACATCCTGAACTTCTTGTTGATATCACTGTGGGGCAGAGTGGCACAGTAAAAATATTGTACCATTTGTACTGTGTTTCAAACTTACTTTAGTAAAAAGATTTCCAGCTATGAATTAATTTCACATCTAAATTTACTGTCTGTTATTATACTACCAGCCTTCTAATTATTCCATGTGGTTTATAGACCCACCACTCTTTGATGTCAATGAGGGAATTCTAAATATCTGTGTAGAATGCTAAAACTTGGCAATTCTGCAGACTATTTATAATGGAATGAAATTACCCCATGGCCTGAAGAATTCCAAAATGGCTCTGTCACTGGGAGTACAATCTTGTCAAAGAGTTTCTCACTCCAGAGGAGTCTACATTTTCTTGCTGCTCTAAGTAGTGCAGCCTTGAGCTGCAGGAGCTTATGGAAACATCCCGGATTTAAAAGTGAGTTTAACTAAGAGACTTGTGTAAAGTCATACCGGGAGAGATTGAGAGTAGAATGGTAAAAGATGAGAGTAATCGAAGTTAGGGAAGAGGGAGATGAATGGGACGTATTTTGGGAAGCTGCGCTTGTGTGCCCACTAGCTAGACCACGCAATACTCGGCAAGCTGCTGTGTCACATGATTATTGTGTGGCCATCAACAACTTAAGGGTGGGCTGTTTTGACAACTGCTCCTTTCTCTACGCATTGAAACTTTGGAACTCTCTACCTTCTCATGTCTTTCCCAGCAAGCATGACCTGGCACATTGTAAAAGACAGGTTTTTCACTTCCTCCAAAATTTGTAAATACTTTCCCTTGTCTTTTCCTTTTCCATTTCATCGTTCTCTCTATATTTCAATTAAGGCCCAGCCTTGACATGGACTTTTGTCCATGACTGGAGCCTTCATCATATAAAAAAATGATTAAGAGAAGTATGTGGCATGCATAAGGTGAGAAGTTGTCAGTTGAGAAAGGGTTGTGAGGCATGGATGGGATGATGAAGTAAAGTTCCTAGTAAAAGATAAAGAAAGAGGTGAATGGGCAGTACTTAGAGTAAAGGGGTGTGAGTGATTGGGACACGTACAAGAGAAAGCAGCAAGAAATCAAAAAGAAGATGCAGGGGCTGGAAAAAGAGGGCAAATGAGTGTTAGGGTGAGTAATTATCAGTAAACTTCAGAGAGAATAAGAAAATGTTTTGTAAGGAGCTTAATACTCATAATATGAGAAAAACAAGAGATCAGATTGGAACATCAGTGAAAGGAGCAAATGTGGAAGTGATATCAGACAATAATGAGGTGAAGAGGAGATGGAGTAAGTACTGTTAAGATGTGTTGAGAGTGTTTGATGATTAGGTGGCATGTGTAAGATGTTGAGTCTGGGAGGTATGGAAAGTGAGAGTCACAGCAAGTGGTTTGGTGAAAAGAAAAGAGGCAGTGAAAGCCTTGCACAAGAGTGGATGGCATTGCAGTTGAATTTCTTAAGGAAGGGAATGACTGTTTTGCTGATTGGTTAGTTACAATTTTCAATGTATGTATGGATCATGGTGAGGTACCTGAAGATTCAGGGAATGCATGTATAGTGCCACTGGGACAAAGCTAAGTATTCAAATTACAAAGCATAAGTTTGTTAAGTGCAAATGGTAAGTTGTATGGGAGAGTGGTGATTTAGAAGGTGGTAACATGCACAGAGCATCAGACTGGAGAAGAACAATATGGTTTCTGAGGTGGTTGAGGATGTGTGGATTAGGTGTTTACTTTGAAGAATGCATACAAGAAATACTTAAAGAAACAAAAGGATTTGCATGTTGCATTTATGGACCTGGAGAGAGTATGTAATAGGGTCAATAAAGATGCCTTGTGAAAGGTCTTACAAATATGTAGTGTAGGAGGATGGATATTAGAAGCAGGGAGGAAATTTTATCAAGAGAGAGCAAGTTGTGTGTGTAAGTGGGTAGAACTGAGGATTAGTGGTTCCAGATGAAGGTTGGTTTGTGGCAGAGGCATGTAATTTCATCATAGCTGTTTAATCTGTTTATGGGTGGGGTTATTAGGCAGGTGAATGCAAGGGTCTTGGAGAGAGGGACATGTATGCAGTCTGCTGGGGGCATGGGGTCTGGAAAGTGAGTTGATTGTTGTTTGCTGATGATAGGGCAATAGTGGCAGATTCGTATAAGAAACTGCAGAAGCTGGTGTCTAAGTCTGTTAGAGTGTGTGAAAGAAAAAAGTTGAGTGTAAATGTAAATAAAAACAAGGATATTAGGTGCAGCAGTTTGGAAAGATTGGTTGCTAGGGGTGTGACTTTGAATGGAGAGAACTTGGAGAAAGTGGAGTATTTTAGATACCTGGAAGTGGACATGACAGCTTATGGAACCATGGGAAGTGAAGTGAGCTGAAAGGTGAGTGGGGGAGCAAAGGTCTTGGATGCACTGGGAATGAGTGGAAAGAGAGGTCATTGTCTTTAAGGGCAAAGAAGGGTATGTTTGATGGTAGTCTTGTCAGTACTATACGGATGTCAGGCATAGGTCTTGGACAAAAATGTAAAGGGTATGGTAAATAAATTGGAAATCAAATGTTTGCAGACAATTTGTGGAGTAATGAGGGTTGATCAAATAGGAAATGATAAGGTAAGGGGAGTATGTAAGAGGAATATGTAAGAGAGCTGAAAAGGCCATGCTAAAATGGTTTGGGAATATGTAGAGGATGAGTGAGGAAAGGATGACTAACCATGTATGTATGTCAGAAGTGGAGGGAACAAGGAAAATGTTGAAAGCAAGGAAGAGGTGGAAGGATGGAGTGAAGATGTTTTGAAGGTTTAGAGCCTGATCATGCTGAGAGTACAAGGCATGCAAGGAACAGAGCAAATTGGAGTGACGACATGCTGTCAGTGGGCAGAACCAAGACATGTGAAGCAGTTGGGGGAAACCACATAAAGGTCTGTGGGGCCTGATTGTGGATAGGGGTTCCTGTTTTTGGTGCATAATACATAATTGTTAGAGAGTAGATGTGGCCAAGTGAGGCCATTTCTTTTTCTGTTCCTGGCACTACCTCACTGGCATGAGAAATGGTGAACATGTATGATTTTTTTTGTACATGTTCATCATATCCTGTTTTCAGTGAGGTAGCACCAGGAACAGACAAAAAAATGGCCTCATCTGCTCATGTCTAAACCCTAGCTGTCATGCATGATGCATTGAAACCACAGCCCTATATCCACAATCCATTCACTAGCTGTCATGTGTAATGTACTGAAACCACAGCTCCCTATCCACAATCAGGCCCCACAGAGTTTTCCATGGTTTCCCCCAAATGCTTTACATGCCCTGGCTCAGTTCTTTGACAGCACATCAACCCCTATATACCACATCTTTCCAATTCAGTCTCTCCCATGCACGCCTTTCACCCTCCTGTATGTTCAGGCCTCGATCGCCCAAAATCTTTTCATTCATCCTTCCATCTCCAATTTGGCCCTTTCGTTCTCCTTGTTCCCTCCAAGTTTAACACATAATGTACATCTTATTTGTCAACCTTTCCTCACTCATTCACTCCATAGTCTACACCAATTCAGCATGCCTTCTTCAGAGCTCTCAAACACTATCTTTATATTACCACATCTCTCTCTTAACCTATCATATTTTATTCCATCAATCTTCCTTGCACCATATATTGCCCTTGAAAATTTTTCCTCCAACACATCTACCCTCTTTCACAGAGCCTTATATGTAGCCCTGTTTCGCATCCATATATATTGGTGGGACTACTATACCTTCAAACATCCCCATTTGCCCTCTCAGTTAATGTTCTCTCCACACATTCTTCAGCACCCCAGAACATTCGACCCCTCACCCACCCTATGTCTCACTTTTGTTTCCATGGTTCCATATGTTGCCATGGCCACTCCCAGGTATCTAAAGCACTTCACTTCTCTAATTTTTCTCCATTCAAACTCTCACCCCAAACAACATGTTCTTCAACCCTGCTTAACTTAAAACCTTGCTTTTCAACTTCCTCCTTTCACACTTTCTTCCAATTTATGTAGTTTCTCACTCAAATCTGCCACCTGTGCTGTCTCATCAGCAAGCAACTGTCTGACTTTCCAGGCACTCTCCTCCCCTATAGACTGCATGCTCCTCCCTCCCTCCAAGATTCTTGCACTTTCCACCCTTATCACACCTTCCATAAACAAAATAAACAACCAAATATATATATATATATATATATATATATATATATATATATATATATATATATATATATATATATAT
>JAYMFT010421805.1:0-17606 GCA_038088735.1 Panulirus argus
ATATATATATATATATATATATATATATATATATATATATATATATATATATATACACCCTAGCATGAGCCAGGTACCCATTTTAACGACCAACCCCTAGGGTGGATGAACAGCTGGGTTGACTGTGGACCAACTGTCGCAGCCAGGATTTGAACCATTGCACTTGATCATGGATGGCCTGTGAATGTGTCTACGTCAGGAACACTAACCGCTACACGAAAGGAGTCCATCTATACCACATTTATTTTTCCTTTTCTTGAGATTAAAAGGGGTTAGAATATTTGTGAAAATATATTAATCATCATCATTCATTTTAATGTACACTGTAAGGCTGAAGAGGGGATTTGCCCCTTGGCAACCCTCCCCCAAAAAAGCACTGTCTACGTACATTTCATTTCCTGCCTGGGCAGTGCAAAAATAACGTACTATCCACTGTCCTCCAGCTGGTTACCAACCAGCTAATTTGAAGAAACTGTGAGCTGCCAGTATTTGTAACCTGACTCACTACTCTGCCGTTTTCTGTGCCAGGGATTTTTAAAAGACCCAGACTACAGTCAACTGATGGAAGTGTCCTGCACTATACACAACCTACCAACAGTCAGTGGGTTAAGGAAGCTGGCCACATCTATCAGGCCAGACTGCAGGTCAAGCAATGTGGTGGTGTTGTGTGTATGTCCATGTGGGGTGAGGGTTGGACAACTGAAGAATAAGCGTTCATTGCCTTCAATATGGAGGTTGTGTCTTGGGCATAAGGAGCCCTGTAACATGTTGAATCTTTGTAATACTGGAGGGAGAGATGGTGTCCAGAATGAATATGAAGAAGTGTAACTTGTATATGCATAGGAAATGTAACTTTGGACTGGTATACATGTGGTGGAAAAAGTCATGACAGAGTTGAGAGTCATTACTGTGCGTATATGTTTTGTCAGTGTCATGTTTGTAGGGGATGGGGAAACTGTGAGTAGAGGTTACTAGTGTTAAACAAGGGTAATTTTGTTTGTTTGTTTGTCCTTGGGTTTGGTGGCTGGTTATGAAATGGTTTGGGTGGGTAGGGTCTCATGCTTTGGTAAATAACTGAGTACCAAGCATACTGAAGTGAAACTTAACTTAATTGTGTTTATACTTGCCAGGCAGCTGGTGATTGATCTGAGAGCCTTGTTTTCTGGATAATTTTTTAACAATGAAGGCTCCAGTCTTGGACAAAATCCACATGAAGGCCAGGCCTTAATTGAAATAGAGAGGTTAATGAATGGGATAAAAAGAGACAAGGAAAGTTTTTACAGATTTTGAACAAAATAAAAAAACCTGTCTTTTAAAATGTTCCAAGGCAGTTATTGGGAAAGACATCAGATGGCAGATAGTTTCAGAGCCTCGACATGTAGGGAAAGAAACAGTTATCAAAACAGCCCCTCCTGAGTTGTAAACAGCCTCACAGTAATCATGTGATGCAGTAGCTAGCTCAATATTGCTTAGTCCAGTTAGCAGTGAGGGCAAACAGTCAGCCAGCTCTCAGGAGCAAAAACCAAAGTAATACCCAAAGAAGAGGGAAAGTGAATTAACATTGCACTATAGGACAAGTGGGTCAAGTTTTGAAGTTCACCTGGGAGAGTTAATAAGTCGGAATGCTTTTGTCTCAACTCTCTTTAGTAAGTTTGCAGAGCAAGAACCACCCAGATGTGAGAGCAGTACTCTATACAAGGATGGATCAGTCCTTTGTATAAATGGAGCAACTATTTGGAAGAAAAGAAATTTTGACATCTAATCTGGACTCCCAGTTTCTTGGAGGCAGATCTAGCTGTTTTCCTTATGTAGGGTTTCCAAGACAGAGTGGATGTTACAGTAATACCAAGTATATTCATTATGTTAAGAGGTGGAATTACAGGACCGTTAAAGGAGAGAGGAAAGTTGTGAAATATTTTTGATAGAGAGATGGGCAGAAACCAGGTCTTGGAGGCATTAAACTTAACTAGATTTCATCTACCCCACTGAGGTATTCAGTCCAAGCCTGAGTTCATTAACGAAGTTGGGATGAGACAAGATGCAGATCGAGTGACAGAAGGAGAAGAATTGAAGTACATGGTGGAATGTAGTGTTTAGTCATCTGCATAAGAGTGTATTTGGTTATCTGTAAGAGAAAGGAAATCACTGATAAAAAGAATATAAAGTGTAGGAGTCCGGAGAGAACCTTGAGGGACACCATTGTAGATGGAGAAAGTGGAGAGGCTAATCCATCAACAACCATGGAGACAGAATGGCTAAAGAGGAAGCTAGATATGAGGGAGCATAGTGGGGGAGGGAAGCCAAAAGCGTTAAACCCTGTCAAAAGCTTTGGATATATCAAGGGTAACTGAATAGAATTCCCAAAAATCTTTCACGGATGATGACGAGACATTAGTAAGATAAGAAAGAATATCACTTATGACATACAAGTGGTCACAGAGAATACTATAAGATTCAAGAATTCTGAGGATATGGGAGCTGAGAAGGGATGCAAAGATTTTGGAAATGGTAGATGTCAAAGCAACAGGATGATAGTCAGAGGGTTTAGAACGGTCACTCTTCTTAGGGATGAGATGTACCAACACATGCTTCCAGAAAAAGGAAAAGTTCATGCTTTTAAACAGAAAAATATGAGTAACCACGGCTGTAAGTTCAGGGGGCACATTCTGTGTTCAGTACATGGGGATGGATGCCATCAGGACCAAAAGCACTTGCTTGTAACCAGAGAGAAAAGTGTTTTTCAGACATTTTGAAAAGGGATTATGTGGAGGGGTGTAGGATAAGGAGGAGCATCAGTGGGTGAAGGAATGTTAGAGTCATCCAAGATAGAGTTAGAGGTGAAACAAGAACCAAGGAGAGTTGCTTTGTTTATGAGAGAGACAGCTATAGTACCATTAGGATGGAAAAGTGAAGGAAAGGTGGAGCAACAGAAGGTGTTAGCAATGCCCTTAGCTAGAGACTAGAGACACCTATTGGTGGAGAAAGGGGAGAGGTAATTGCCTTTTATCACGGATAATGTACTTACAGTGACTTTAGTCAATGATAAATGCTGAATAGGAGTTAGAGAAAAATACTAGGTTTTAAGTATCATATTAGGTTTTTTGGTAAGGTAAGGTTACAGTATTTAGTTTAGATTTGAAGAAAATGAACCCAAAATTTATGTATAGTTAGATTTGATGAAAATGAACTCTTCCTACCAAACAGATGAATGATTTATGACACAAAATTACAAGATTTTGCATTAACTCAGCTCTACCAGTTCCTGAACCTGCAGAAATCAGGAACTGAATACCATTTCTGGAGACATTTTCTCACATGCTGTCCATACAGTACAAAATTCAGAAAGGGATACGAGAAAAAAAGACTCTGAAATCCCATAGAGTATCTGTTCCAACACATAACTGACTTAAAATCTTTTCTGACAAGAGTCAAAGAAGGCTGCAGATTAGCTCACTCATGTCTAAGGCAAGCAGTTCTCCACTGATTTTCTTGTTCATCAACCTGTTTGCACGTCTTATTACAGTAAAGAATTTAATTTTAAACTTTAGTACATTCTTAAAAGATGTACTAGTGAGACAGACGTAATATTAAACCTTTATGTCTTATGACTCATCCTTTATAAAGCTGATATACAAATACTGACAAGGCGAGTGCAACCTTAAACTTTGGTACCTTGTAACTCATACTTTAGAGCCTAGGGGGTGATTACACTATTCTACCAACTGATTGACACTGGTGGGCTAGATAATATTTTGTAAACTAGATTTTTCTATGCACTTCAACTTTATTATTTGACTTTTACTCTAAAAGAAATGTTTTTGCAAATAACCTTATATACCCATACCCACTGCTATCTTTAAGTCTTGGGAAAGTATTGGGTAAAAATAAAATTTTTTATAGTGACTGACAGAGCATCAACAACACGTCCCAATTAAGACCATCTTGGGTGAAAAAAGTAAGAGAAAAAGAATTGGGAAACTAATAAGAACTCTGCAGGTGTTTGTAAATCTTATTCTTAACAGTAGAAAGGTTATAAGAAAAGGAAGGATGAAAGAAAGAAGAGAATTCCACAGCTTTAGTGTTTAAGGAAAGGAGATATCAAAGTAGTCAATCCTCATATGGCCAGACACATACCTGTGGTAGGGACACATGCATACTGCTCATGAGAGCTGTGGCTAATATAATAGCTGTAGAACTGTGAGTGGGTAGAAAGACTGCAGTAAACAGAAAGCAATGGATGCTGAAAGGTGATATATACAGAAATTGTGAAACGGAAAGCTTTTGATTCCATTCTCTCTAACAGAGAGGTGGACAAAGAACCACTCCATACATGTAAAGAGAACTTTATACTAAGGTGAATGAAACCCCTGTGGATATCAAACAGCTATGCACACAAAAATCATTAAAGTACATAATCTATAGAGCACCCTCTGCTTTTGGGAAGCAGACTTTGTGATGTTAATTATAAGGGGTTTCCAGGACAGGTGAGGACACAGGTTATGCCCAACATGTTCATGTTAGTACAGAGTAAAATAGTGGTGTTTTGAAACTGAATAGAGGAAACAAGATATAGGTTATAATAGGATAAATTTGCATTTAACATTAATGAATTCAACCAGGTTACTGTTTCCCTATCATAAAATGCTGCACATGTCCAAAATGAGAAAGAAAAATATGCTCAGTATAAGAAAGAAAGAGTACAAAAGGAGGGGTAGGAAAATGAGATGAAGTCTGCTAAATGGAATCATCAGCAGAAGATGAAACTGAGTCAGAAGTTTTTTCTATGTTGGAGATTCCAGTCAAAGGACAAAGGTCCACTTCAAGACCAGGTCTTAAAAAAAAAAAAAAAAAGTATTTACAAGTTTTGGAGGAAGTGAAAACCCTGTTTTTTAAAATGTGCCAGGTCATGAGTTCCAAAGCTTCGAGATGTAGGGAAAGAAAATTATCAAAAAATCTACCCACCCAAGTTGCCAACGGACACACAGTAATCGTGTAACACAACAGATTGCTTAGTATAGTATTGTGTGGTCTAGCTAGTGGTGATGGTACATAAGCAGCCAGTCCTCAGGAACAAAAACCAATGTAGTACTTCTAGAAGAGGGAAAGTCAACCAACAATGTGTCATAGGGCAAGTGGGTCGAGTTTGGAAGTTAGCCTGGGAGAGTTTATAAGTCGCACTGCTTTCTGTTTTTAAAACAGAAACGGAACAGATGAGCAAGCACAGGTGCATGTTCAGGGGCACACTTAGTACATGGGGATGGATGCCATCAAATCCATAAGCCGTGCTTGAGTCAGGAGGAAGATGTGCTTTTTTTGACTGTCCAAAAAGAGATTATGGGGAGGGGCATAAGCTTAGCAAAAGGAGCATCAAGGAGTAAGGGAACAATAGGATCATCCAAAGCAGAGTTAAAGAGAAAAAGGAACCATAGATAGTTGCTTTGTCTACAGGAGAGACAGTTATAGTTCCATCAGAATGGAAAAGTGAGGGAAAGGTAGAGCGACAGATGTGCACGTTGCCCTTAGCTAAAGACCAGAAAGACCTATCAGTGGATGACGTGGAGAGGTTATTGCACTTCCTTTGGATAAAGGAATGCTTTGCCTTTTGGATAATGTACTTGCAATGATTATAGGCAGTGATAAATGTTGAAAGGGAGTGGAGGAAGAAGAGTTTTCTATGCCTGATCCCTTGCCTGGATTGTTAGAAGAGGTCATTGTGGAGGAAGAGGGTATAAATGCATCCATTCCCACAATGCTCTCAGGCATATTAGATTAATAATATAAAAAATAATAATAAAACAATGACTTCTGCTGTGTTTGGCATAGACAGAATCATCACCAAATGACAAAGTAATTTACCCAAGCAAAGTCAGAAAAGAATTGTTGTAATTCATTCTAGTCAGGTTTGTTGAGATGCCAATAATCATGCTGGAGGGGGAGGTGCCATTAAAGCATACATACAGTAATCCCTCGATTTAACGAATTAATAGAGGAGAGGGGGTGTCTGTTAATGCTGAAAGTCCATTAAATCGAATGTAACCATTTTTTTTAGCAAAATACAGTTCAAATGCTTTCTTTAACCCCTCTATCACTTGATGCCATTTTGAATTGTAAAGTTACAAAATTATTTAATAAATAATGTCACAATTCTCTGTATACAACCTGACCGCACAACAGCTTGAGGCAGATTGAGACTGAAACAAAGAGAGTATACCCCATGCTACCAAAAACAAGTGCGATATGAAATGCACATGGTGAGGGATTTTAGATTTTCTAACTTTAATTTTTCAATTATTATTAATCAATGTATTATTATTTGCCCAGTCTATTAAACCCAAAATCCATTGTATCAGGATCCATTAAATTGAGGGATTACTGTATAAGAGAGTGTGATTGTATAAACCAACTGGGGGCAAGATTGTGTAGTTCCAGTGGGATAGATCAGAAGTGAAAAACATATCCAGAATGTTAGGAAAGTGGTTGCAGCAGTCAGCAATATGAGAAGGGTGGAAGATAAGTTGCTCAAGGTTGAATATGGAGAATGCAAGGTCTTCAACAGTGTGGGAGGAATTCAACCATTCTCTATGTTGAATGTTAAAATCCTCTTGTAGAGGATCTCAGCTTGAAGATGGGAGGATGCCACACTCTCATGACAGGAGTTTAAATAGCTGAAGAAGGATATAAAATTCAAAGAATAGGAGAACAATAGGTGAAACAAAGGAAAAGTGTGATAGCTGGGAGACAGACCTTGACCTAAGCCACATAACATCAAAGTTTGGGGACTCAAGGTCCTTGAGGCAAGCAACAGTTGTGTTGATGGAATAAGCACAAACATCACCTTTGAACCAGAATCATGAGTGAAGTTTATAGTTGAGTATGAAAAAGGGGCTAATGAGAACATCATTAAACAGCTGGGTCGCAGACATAAGATATTAGTTGTAAGATCATTTGTGGAGAGAACATGGACAATAGCAGAGAACCAAGAGGGTCACCACTATTGAAAGGATAAGATGAAAAAGTCATTATATCAACAGCTACCACAATGGGTCAACCAGAAAGGAAGTTATGCATTGGTAACGGGGGGGGCTAGACAGCAAAGACTGTACCACAACTACTGACATTCTGCCTCAGGAGTCCCTTCTATCCTTATGAGGCTACTAAAGTGTTGTGATGTCTTTGGGCAGAGAGTGCACGGCAACTGAGTATTAAGTGCTTAGTGTCTTCTTTATGCTATTTGCATCATGAGCATGAAGGGTTGTGGGATATGGTGCAGTGGTTTTTGTCAAGTTGTAGTGATGGGTGGTGTCCAGAGTGTAGATAGGAAAGTGTGACTGGTGTTTGTCTATGGAGTGTGATTTCTGATGTATGTATGTCTGGTGGGTTGGAGTTTAAGACAGTTGGGAGGTCAGCTGTTTGAACTTATTGGGTTATTTCTGTGTGTGTGTTTTGTCACTATTATAATTGTCAGGGGTGGGGGAATCTTGAGTAGAGGTTACTGAAGTGGGCAGCAGGAGTAAGGTTTTTATTTCTCCTTGGGGACTGGTGATTAGTAATAGAGCAGTTTGAGTGGGAGAGGTGGGTGAAGTGCTGTTGCATAAAAATGAGTGCCATACTTTGTCAAATGCTTTGTAGATGTTGACAGCTATGACAAAAGTTTTATCAAAATCCCAGAGGAGGACTAGAAGTGAGTCCTACTGCTTTGCAAAAGCCATATTGATGATCAAAAAGAAGATAATGGGATTTTATGCGACTAAGAAAGCAAGAGTAAAGAAGAGCTTCAAAGATTTTGGAGATAACAGAGGGAGCAATTGGCCAATATTTGGATGAGTTAGAATGGTCTCCTTATAAATGATGGGCTACATCAAGGTATGCTTCCAAGAGGAAGGAAAAGTCTGGATTTTTAGGCAAATGAAATAGTTGAGCCAAGGATCAGAGATTGCTCAAAGACATACTCCCATAGGACTCAAGGGGATAAACTATCTGGGCCATATGCTTTGCCCTCTTGGAACTGGGAAAGAACCTGGAAGACCCTGGATGAATATATAGATGGAATGTCTTCATTGGAAGGAGAGGAGGAGAACCAAACGGAATTGCCCAAGCTGAATATGAGGAATATAAGGTACTGAAAAGATAAGTTGTATCAGTTGAAGAGTTAGCTATATCATTATCAGATCTGAAGAGAGGATAGGTTAGATTACAAAAGTTACTGGAGTTGGTTACGGTTGAAAGTCAAAAGATTTAATGGTGGAAGTCAAATAAGGCTATACATTATCAGATCTGAAGAGAGGATAGGTTAGATTACAAAAGTTACTAGAGTTGGTTATGGCTGAAAGTCAAAAGATTTAATGGTGGAAGTCAAATAAGTAAACTCTCTTTTTACAAGGGCATGTTTAACTAAGAGCAGCTTCGCAGTAATTCTGTGCAAAAATGAAAGCAGGCATCAGTGTTATCCCTAAACTCTGAACACCAACAAATACAAATGAACATCACAATTCAAGGATTGCAGTCAAGTTGGTGAAATACACTTACAATATTGTTGAAGACCCAATTGGCTAATGAAATTCATATATTGTGTCAACAGTTTACTGCTTTCCTGTATGTATTTCATGAGTGCTTCATGATCTCCAGCCCAGTGATGCAACACCATATTTCCTGGTCTATGAAAAATAGTTGTTTTTCAAGGATAGTAAGAAACTTGTCTTTCTTATGAAATTAAACAGAATCATAAAAGAAAAATCAACCTACTAAAAAACAAATCATGCAAGAAGAAACAACAAACTTCTTATACAGCAATCAACCCTACACTGTCTGGTGTTGACATGTTACACCAGGTGGCAATTAGTTGTTCATATATAAACACAAACCCCACCTGATGCTGATGCATCATAAATAAATACCCTTGTTCCACATGCCTACACTACTTCTGAAGATATGAATACAGTTCCACCTTGATATTTTTTGTGTGATTTTTGGTGGAACTATTTTCATTGTTTGGGGAAACCCTATTGAAGCAGAAGCAATCAAACCATGATTTGTGGAGAAAGATATGGGAGAACAGATACAGGACTTTATCTCAGCCAAGGTAGGATCTGTTACATGTCAGCACAGCATAAAGCATTGTCCTGGCCAGTGAAGCAGGACTTATTCCAAGGAAAGTCTGTAAAGAAACTGCACAAGGATGACTACTATGCTCTCCTGAAGTGCCAAAGTTGGCAATCTGAAGAGGAGATAGAATGGGTCTCCCTAAACAATGTTATCCAAGAGGACTGCATATGGGTAGGTTTGTGAGATACACTTATAATACTGTTGGAGACCCAGTTGACCAATGAAATTTATGTCTTTCTAGCAGTTTATTGCTTTTCTGTATGTATCTTTGTGATTTTATTTAGCAAACTCTATCCCAATGATGTGACACCAAATTTTTTGCTGTACAGCAGTAAGTGTTATAAAGGTAGTTTCAGTCTCCTCCACGAAATCCATGGAAATCCAAGAAATGCATTAGTCAGCAGCATTACAGATGTATTTCATGGAACTTACTGCAATCCTCTTGAATTTAACTGTTTAAGGAGATGCATATTTAAAGTTCAACCTCTCACATTTAATGACACTTCAGCCCTTACCAACTGACACTTCAACTCCAAATAACACTTTGGCCACTCCTCCTTCTACTTTTGCCTCATATACAGTATGTTCCATGACTTCATGAGCTATATAGTGCATGTGATCTTAGAAATATCTTTAACAACAAAAAAACTTGGTGGGTATAACTTTACACTGATAGCCTTCATGACAGTGGTAGTTGAGATGCCAAAAGCCCAAATAATCAACAAACCCAGTCTCCATTGCTTCTTTTATTTTTCTGGTAACTGACATGGTTTGGGTAAATACCATGGCCCAATCATGGCCATTTTGGGCAGATAAAAAAAGAAGAAATTAATCAGGTCTTTACAAGTGTTTCTACACCTGACTCTTAAAGAATGAAAGATTATTACGAAGAAAGAAAGAATTCCACAGCGTAGCTAGTAAGGGGAAGAAGATGGCATCATATTAGCCAATCCTTGAGATGCATACGTAGTCTTATCATGATAGTTATTGTGATATCATGACAGGAATGTATTAGTTTACCATCATTACTCATCCCAACTAAAGTGGATCTCAGTCCATTCTTCTAGTTATTACAGCTATCAATATGTGATTTAGAGATAAATATTGGTAGCTTGTATGATGAGTTATTTAGTGTCATGATATGAGCAGATGAAATATAACTGTTCAGATAAAATCCACAAGTGAAATGATAAGATGCTGACCCAATAACTTTGGGCCATCCTTATTACTGATGTGACTGTAAAGTGATAATGAGATGATACTAGCTTGTTTGATGATCTATTAACATCAGTACAAACTTATATACAAAAAACTATTCATATAACTTGTAAACAAAGAAAATGCTAAAAAATAAATATTGGTAGCTTGTATGATGAGTTATTTAGTGTCATGATATGAGCAGACAAAATATAACTGTTCAGATAAAATCCACAAGTGAAATGATAAGCAGATGTTGACCCAATAACTTTGGGCCATCCTTATTACTGATGTGACTGTAAAGTGATAACAAGATGATACTAGCTTGTTTGATGATCTATTAACATCATTACAGATTTATATACAAAAAACTATTCATATAACTTGTAAACAAGGAAAATGCTAAAAAATAAATACTGACCCAGCAACTTTGCCCACCTTCATTATCATTATTGATTTTGTTGGGTTATTCTTAAGATGACTAATATTAGAAAGAACTTTTGGCTTACACAGAATATATGTAGCACTCATATTCATTTCCATAATCCACATGTACTATCCACCTCCAATCATTAGTGAATATCCCCTACGATAACATCCTTCCATCATTTCACTTGTTTGCAAATTTTTAGGTAGTTTTTGTTTCTGTTTCTACTTAAGCTGAATACATCATCAAACAAGCTATCGACTATTCTTTCATCACTCAAATTATTGCATTAAATAATAGGGGTGGGCTAAGACTGATGTAGACAGTTAATTTTTTGTGTGTGTAATGCATGTGTATGTGCTGACTACATTAGCTGACTAAGTCACAAGACTAGTTATCAATCACTTTCTCAATTACATTATTGATAATAAAAAGGGTGGGCCAAGGTGGAGTGAACAATATAATGCAATACTCAGTTTTGTGTGTGTCTCTGTATATATTGATTCCTGAAGTCTTATAAATTGCCAAGTGGGCTCATGTCATCATCACTCAACTGCATTGAAAATGAGGGTGGGCCAAGGTATCTGTACATGGATTGAAATCGAAACTGGCTGTGATAATCTTATGCACTCAGTTTTATTTTTACATGTCTTATGCATCATAAGTCAATCATATTTATTCTACGTTTGGGCAAAGAACAGTACTGACTGAAATGATTTTAAATGCATATTTCTTTCTAATTATATACTGACTGCTGAAGTTGAAAAAATCACGGAACAAATGATAAACAAATTGTCTCATCATTCAAAGATGAGGCTGAGATTGTTGGGTTCATGTGACAGTCACTTCACTTGAAATTCAGTCTAAACAAGTTTATATTTTTTGTTTATGTACATACTGAAGTTGATAATTGCCCAATAATCTATAACTGACTGACTTATCTTGTAATAATAAGAATGGGCCCATATCTAAATGGCCCAAAAGCAGTAATGATTACAAATACATTTAAAAATACCAAAGTAAATGTCATGGTTATTTATGTATGAAGCAACAGTAGCAGGATGAGGCGCTAAAGTTTTAATATATATCAGGGACAAAATGTTTGTAAGAATTAAGGGCCAAAGTAATACTGTAGGAGATCCAGTCACAAAAAGAAATGTTTATATTAAGAGTTTTATGTTCTTTCAGTATGAATTTCTAATTTACAACCCAATGAAATCCAGTTTCCCTAAGCGACAGAATCTGCCAAAATCCTAGAGGACTGCAGTACTATCAATGAAATACACCTGTAATGCTGTAGGAGACCCAGTATATTAATGAATTCTCTTAGAGGTATCCTCTTAGATTTTGGTTGGTTTAGGTAGATTTTGTTGGGAAGCTAAGACGCTAGCTATCTATAGGTCTAGGTGTCAAGTATGGCATTCCCCTAAACAATGAAATTTGAGAGGATTACAGTAGGACTGGAGAAATATGTCCTTAATTCTGAAGGAAATTCAGACAACCAATGACTCCCCTTAAATTTCTGTGGATTTTGTGCTAAAAGTTAAGATGCGGTGTGTAGTTATCATTAAACAATGGTACTGCGGCAACGCATCACCGAAATGGAGTTCAGAAAATCTATAATAAAAGCAGTAAACTACTAAAATATAAATTTCATTGGACGACTGTGTCATCTACAGCATTACTACGGACTTCAACAATGTCATCATACCTCTTAATCATCGTTTGTGAGAGGTACCCATATAGAAGCACCCTAGATATGTTAACAGTACGCAATACTTGGACGAAACACACCCTGCTGGTGCTTAAGGAGCCTATGGGGTACCAGTCAACCTGATTTATCCCTGAACAGATGGGCTTCGTCCCCAGCCTACCACAACGTAACCCTGGCCAGCTGCAATATAAACCAGAAATGGCTTAGAGGAAATATTCCGAAAATTACCAACAAATAAATTCGTCTGCATGATAACGTTTGACCCATTGGAGCTGACAAGTCGGCAAAATAACCAGCAAGTCCATACTCCGACGGATGATGTAAGCTTAACGAAGCTGTTCATACACCCGTAGGTCATGCAAAAGTAACTGACTGTGTTCCATGTCTTTGTCTTGAGTGATTTAAATGTCCCAGCATTAATGACATCCATGACAAGTCAACATTTTCATATCTTCATGAATCATGTCCACGTCAGGGTGAGTGAATCAGCTGATAGACCTCGAAAATACAAGTTTCTCCCCTGTTTAGCAACCTGTTTGGTTATTGACCCCAATATATGACCTCTCGGCTGTGCTTTACCATAAGGTGTCCCGTGCCTGATCCTCACCTGGTTCTGGAGCAGGTGGGAGGCCTTTGCAGGAGCAGGAGCCTAGAGCAGGCGGTGGCGATGTTGGCGCTGGCCATCTTCATTTCGTCTAAACAGAAACGCGAAAGCCAGCTGAGCCACCATACCTAACCTTTCCCTCTTCATGCGTCCGTCTTTTAATGTTTCGTACAATATTTTTCCTCCATATGTGGCTTATCTCTCCCTTACATTTATCTCTAACCCACATTTACTAATTCAGTATTTCATACTGACTTAAATGTCAACAGGATGATGAAATAATGTCTCGTGAGTGGTCGAGGGCGGACACTTGCTTGGGAAAACTTTCACCTTCAGTCGAAATGTTAAGAAATTGTCCCCTGAAGCAGGTCATGTGTGGCGGTGGGGTGGGGTGGGTCGGGGGTCCTCTCTCTGGGGGAGGGGGGCCGTGTTGCGGGGACGGCCCGGGAATCGATCCGCAGCAGACGACGCTCTCGCCCGCCCGCCGGCTTCGAACCTCCCAAGGCGGGCCTCATGCTTCGAGGGCTTCCTCCTGCACCAGCAGATGGTTACGGTGCCTTGGGTTCGCTTTTAGGCGACACTGTATCAAATGCTTTGTGTTCAAAGCTCGAGCCTTGAAAGCTCCATAGTTCCCTATGTATATTTTTCGTACCGATGCGGTTTTGTTCGAGTTTTCGTTTCGCGTAAGTAGGAAAAAAAAAAGTGTAAGTTTACGTTTATGTTCTATAGAATTTGGATTCAGTTGACGATGATATGTGGAAGCCCAGGAAACCCTGACATTAGAGGCAGAGGTTACGTGGCGCGGCGCTGTGGCTTCGTGCTTGGGGGTTTCATGCCCCGGCCCCGGATTGGGTTCCCACAGGCCGACCTGGGGCTGAAATGGTCCTGTACCAACTTGTAGTGATACGACATCTTAAATCTCAATGCAGTTCCTCGGACTAACTTGTACTATTTCTTATCTTTTTTATATCTGAAAATTTGTTTCCCTTGAGAGACATCTTTAGGCAGGTTTCATATTTTGTCCATGCGGGACAAGTTTTCTCGGTTGGAAACCACAATACGGGGACTGAAGACTAATTATGTTTGTTTGTGTAAAATGGGGAAATGGTGGGGTTGGCCTTAGTGAGTAAGCTTAGATTTCAGAGTAAGAGTTAATGATACTTGGACAAGCCAGAGATGAACTAACGGCGGTACGAAAGCTCAAGAGCCCTTCAGAACCATTCTCCCTTCCTGAGCTTTCGAATTAAAGTTGTTTCTCTTTTCGTAATTTTTTTTTCTTTCCAGGAGTTCGTAAGTTGCTTACCTTACAGTTATGTGAACTTTTCTTAAAGCGTTTTATTCCAAAGAGAAATGTTCTGTATATCCAATTGAACAGTAGCGAACTATTTAGAGTGCGTTACACTTAAGCTTTGCACGTAATATATGCGATTATGTGTGCGAGTAATGCCCCTGAGCATCCTACCAAGGGCCAGGCAAAATCCGCGGGCCTCGGACTCTCTTTGGGAGGGGGTACCCGGAAGAGGGGACATGAAATGTAAAAGTACTAACAAAGCAATGGATCAAAATCGCAAGATGTAATTAATAAAAAATAACAGGTATCACGGTATCACGTATTTTCGTCTTTTCTGTCACGTTAGCCTCAAGCCCCACTCTCCGGGGGTGACGTCTGCCAACCGACCCCTCCTGGGCCAGACCTGGCGTCATCTGGCGGCACACCACACAAACCTGGACGTTCGTTCACTCGTTAAGAATGATCTTGCAGGAACGTTGTTTTATCGAAATTACCAATAAAGATGAGTTATCAAGAAAGCCAATTTCCTGTGTGATATAGAGCACTTTTCAGTGTCTATGGTTAAAGAAATACCACCTTGAGGATGTGCGAGGAAGAAGTGGAGGTTAGAATGGGGAAGTGAGAGCGAGAGGCCTTGGGATAGGGAGACCGGGTCATTCAGGAGCGCTGGAGACATGCAAGGGAATGAAGCAAGTGGATCTATGTGCTCTCTGGCGGCCGACATGCATATATTACAGCCCAAGTAATCCATGGATTAACCTCTGGGGCTTGACGTGGATGGTTGACTTTAGTGTTGGTACATCCAACATGACAGTAGAAGTGTATACAACAGGCCGTCCCTCTGCTCCTTACGCTACCACCTGAAGGCGGGAGACATGGTTGGTGTATAGGGAAAACGTATCGTACAGTGCGGCTGAGTGAGGATCTCTCCTCAGACCCAGTCGTTTGTTTCTCAGGAAACTTTGCTGGTTGGAGGAAGTTGAGCTTGCACGCATTAAAATTGAAATGAATATATATATATATATATATATATATATATGTATATATATATATATAATCTTTTCATTATACTTGATCGCTGTTTACCGCATCAGCGAGGTAGCGCCAGGAAACAGACCAAAGACTCATCCACTCATACACACATATATGCATGATGCATACATATACATACCAACATATACATATATGCATACATACACATACACATGCATCTACACATACACATGTGCAAATGCTTTTTACATGATGAAGGCTCCAGTCACGGACAAACGTTCACATCGAGGCCGAACCTTAATTGGAATATAAAGCATTATGAAACGTAAAAAAAAAAAAGACAAGGGAAATTATTTACGAACTTTTGAGAAAGTGAAAGACTTGTCTTTTGGAATGTGCAAGGTCAAAGTTATTGGGAAAGACATGGGAAGGTAGAGTTCCAAATCTTCGACGTGTAGGGGATAGAAGCAGGTATCAAAACGGCCCACTCTTGAGTTGCTAATGGCCACACAGTAATCATGTGACGCAGCAGTTTGCCGAGTACATCGTGGTCTAGCTAGTGGTGGGGGGCACACGAGAAGCCAGCTCTCGGGAACAAAAACCAAAGTAATACCTATAGAAAAGGGAAAGTGAACCAACTTGCTCACTTCTCTTCATTCCTGGCGCCACCCCGCCCCACAGGAAACAACATCGCCACTCCCTGCGTCAGCGAGGTAGCGCAAGGAAAAAGGCCACATTCGCTCACGCTCAGTCTCTAGCTGTCATGTATAATGCACCGAAACCACAGCTCCCTATCCATATCCAGGCCCCACAGACCTTTCCATGGTTTACCCCAGATGTTTCACATGCCCTGGTTCAGTCCATTAACAGCACATCGATCCCAGTATACCAGATCATTCCATTTCAAGCTATTCCTTGCCTGCCTTTCACCCTCCTCCATGTTCTGGCCCCAATCACTCAAAATCTTTTTCACTCTGTCCCTCCACCTCCAATTTGATCTCCCACTTCTCCTTGTTCCCTCCACCTCTTGACACTTATATCATCTTTGTCAGCCTTTCCTCACTCATTCGTTCCATATGTCCAGACCATTTCAACACACCCTCTTCTCTCTCAGCCACACTCATTTTATTACCACACATCTCTCTTGCCCTTATATTACTTAATGAAACCATCTCACACCACATATTGTCCTTAAACATTTCATTTTCAACACATCCACCCTTGTCCATACAACCCTATTTATACCCCATACCTTGCAACAATATAATATTGTTGGAACTACAATTCCTTCAAACATACCCATTTTTGTTCCGAGATAACATTTTTTCATGCATTCTTTATTGCTCCCAGAACCTTTGCCCCCTCCCCCACCCTACGACTCACTCTTGCTTTCATGGTTCCATTGGTTGCCAGTTCCATTCCCAGATATGTAAAACACTTCACTTCCTCCAATTTTTCTCCATTTAAACTTACATCCCAACTAAGTTGTCCCTCAACCCTGCTGACCTAAGAACCTTGCTCTTGTTCACATTTACTGTCAAGCTTTCTCCTTTCGCACACTTTTCCAAACCACTTTTCCAAACTCTGTCACCAACTTCTACAGTTTCTCACTCGAATCAGCCACCAGTGCTTTATCATCAGCAAACAACAGTTGACTCACTTCCCAAGCCCTGTCATCCCCAACAGACTGCATACTGGCCCCTTTCTCCAAAAGTCATGCATTTACCTCTGTAACTTCCCCATCCATAAACAAATTAAACAACCATGGGGACATCACACAGCCCTGCCGCAGACCGACCTTTACTGGGAACCAACCACTATCCTCTTTTCCCACTCGTACACATGCCTTACACCTTTGATAAAAACTCGCTGCTTCTAGAAGCTTACCTTCAACACCATATGTTCTTAAGACCTTCCACAAAGCATCTCTATCAACCCTATCATATGCCTTCTCCAGATCCATAAATACTGCATACAGATCCATCTGCTTTTCTTAGTATTTTTCACATACATTCTTCAAAGCAAACACCTGATCCATACATCCTCTACCACTTCTAAAACCACACTACTCCTCCCCAATCTGATGCACTGTGCATGCCTTCACCCTCTCAGTCAGTACCCTCCCATGCAGTTTTCCAGGAATACTCAACAAACTTATACCTCTGTAGTTTGAAAACTCACCTTTATCCCCTTTGCCTTTATACAATGGCACTATACATGCATTTTGCCAATCCTCAGGCACTTCACCATGATCCATACATACATTGAATATTCTTAC
>JAYMFT010421816.1:0-17603 GCA_038088735.1 Panulirus argus
GTTCATTAGGTAATTCTTTCTTCATTCTTAATTATCTGTAATCTTGAAACAAATTTTTACTTGTAAATTTTTGCTTACATATTTTCTTTTTTCTTTTTGGTAATAATAACAGTTGTGTTAACTAATCATACTGTTGAATTCGCTTGTCAAAGTCTGTAGGAGCTGTGCTCCATACTATTTATAAAGTCTGAGCTACTAAATAAATTCAATTCAATTCAATTCAATTCAATTCACACACACACACCGTAGACTCCAGCAGGTTTTGATTAGACCATGACTGTTGTTGGCTCGTTTTGTGAGAGGACAGCGGAACCTGCCGTGAGAGGTGGCAGTCGCGTTATAGGATTTAAAAGTTGAAGTGCCATACATTGTGTTATAAGTGGGTATCCCTCTCTCGTCTTGAGACTCGCATGATGCAGCCTACCATCTTTTACATCGCCAGTAGATGTCGTTATATCTTCAATGTTAGCTACTTCACTACACATGAGCGTTGTATGATCTGTATTCCTTTCCTTCACTTTACTTTGATTAGTTTGTATCCTTTACCATACACTGGTAGTCTGTTCATTTCTCATGTAGATGTGTTGAACATTTCTCCGTTGAACTTTTATATCTGTAGCCTGTGGAAGACCTGACATATTATTCTCATGTATGATTTATTGATATTGTGATATGAAATATTCAGGTGATCATATCGTCTGCGAGTGATGGGAAGTAGTGGTTGGTGTGTGTTTGTGTCTCGCATACTAGGATGGGGAACAGTAGAGATTTAGGTGGCACTGCCAAGCGAGGTTTTATCTATGGCTTTGGGTCGGCGTAGGTTATTGTGATGAGCCGCTGCCGCTGTGGGTCTGGGGCGGTAGGATAGGTTGGCGATACTCTGACTACATCCGTTGAGGCGGGAGGCATTTGGATCGGGTTATCAGGTATCGGATTTGGATTAGGGATGGCTGGGCGGACCTTTGTTGGCTCTCCAACCCAAGGAAAACATGGCATAGAAGAATTCAGAAAATAGTGACTTTTATTCCTTTTGTAGTATTGAATTTTGTGCATTTTTTCTTTATGAAAAAAGTAGGAATTTGGTATCCATATGTATGACTCATTGTTTATGTATTTGGTTATGAGTGCCCCAGGATTCCTTTCTAAGAGGGCCTTGGTGTTATCCCAGCAGGGACTCCTGCAGTTTCAAGGCTTCGCTACATTCAGTAGCAGGGAGAGGATGGGACCCCAGTGATGCGAGAAGTTCTTTAACGAGACTTATAATATCTCGTCTCGTCAACTGACGATGATACAGCCTCGCCAGAGGAGACCTTTCCACTCGAGGTGACCTCATGTAGGCGGAGTCCGGTAAATAACGCATGGCTTTCATTACGTAACGTTAGTCACTCGTCTTATATCGTGTTCATGGTAACAGAAGCTAGTATGGGTCTGTGCACCTGTGGCATCCACGGGCAAGAACGGCGGGGAAGTCATCGGTTGGGGTGAGTGTTGCCGCCCGGGACCAGCGTCATATTGCTGTAGTAACGAAGGAGAATTCCCAGCCGGGTGGGGCTGCGGTAAGTCATGCGGCCCCACCCAGCTGGTGTGTGTGTGTGTTGATGGATGACTCGAACAGCTGTCATCCTCCAGGAGACTGGGGACCGCAATAATGGCGGTGATGCTCCTGATGATGAGTAATGATGGTGATTAGATTAGTTAGTGGGTGTGGGGCAAGTGGGTTAGTGATTAGCCTCCAGCATGTAGCGAGGGAGCGGGTTCGTTGCCCAGGACCTTCTTTAAGCATCGTTGGGAATAGTGGGAAAGAAAGAGGTAGTCAGAGAGAGAGAGAGTTGGGTTGCTTTCCTGCAACTATATTTTGCCACACGGCAAGGCTAACGCGTAACGCTCATCGTCCCATACTACTTGACGGTATTCTCGGAGGTCTTCTGCTCCCCCCAGCTGGGTGTGGGACCTTACATTACGATGGTTTGGAAGGTCTTCTGCTCCCTACAGCTGGGTCCGATTCCAAGCTGCTGAGATGGTTCTATAGTCAACTTAGCTGTTGGAAGCCACAGCCCGCGGGCGCACGTAACCACCGATACCGGGCTGGTCTCTTAAACTTTGTAAATATAAGTACTTACAAAGTTCTTAAAGTTAGCACCATACATCCCCATAGTGTGTGCTGTGGCTGCGATGTGTTGAATAGTGTCGGGCCCCAGATGTTCAAGGCGTTTTCACCTGTTCTTATCGCATCTTCTGTTTCCAGTGGTTATTTTTGCAGTTCCTTTGCAGTTCCCCACTGGCACAGTGGGGAACTCTTTCGCATTATAGGTTGGGAACCACGCCTACCAGCATTTTCCAAGTGTAAATTTTGATAAACCTGGATCACCAGCACTCCAGATAGTACAGCCTCAGTGATTTCAATCGTTCCCAGTCGTTCAGTTCCATAACCGCGCCTTTACGGGGCAATAAAGGTCTTTAAAACACTACCTCAATTTGCAGTTAGCTTAGAAGAGGAAAAATAGGCACGGCAGTTTTTCTTGTTGCAGAACTAGTACCCACCATTGCCGGTAGGCGGTGCTCTCAGACTGGCATTACAAGCATTTCCTATTGAGTATCACTTCTTTGGTTATTTTCTGTAGTGTAACCTTCCACTTATAAGCTGGCAGGAATGGAGGTATGGGTGGAGTTGCTTACTCGAAGGACCAAGGTTACTAAAAAGCTGTCTTTGTCTTTTGTAGTGTTCTTTCTATTCTCTTAATGTCATTTACAACAGCCTCGCATATTGAGGAGTCAGATTGCCTTGCTGTTCTTGGAGAAAATAGAAACTAGAACAAAAGAAATGAAACTCAATAGAAGTTGCTTGTAATGCCAGTCCTCCTGAGAGTGTCACCTGCCGGGAATTGTGGGTACTAATCATACAATAGGACAAATGGTTCAGTTTCGTTTCCATTGTCTTTTTTTTTTTTCACGTGTATTAATGCCCTGAAGAGCTTTTTTTTTTTCCGAAGGTCCGCATGATCCACCTCGCCTTCATTTTGAAAGAAGCAACTGTTGCTTTATTTTCTTCGCTGGTGATAAGGTCGCCAGACATTTTTTCTCCAAGGTCTTTCATGTTGTTCAGTCCTTATATGATGGTTTCTGTGTCTCTTCCATATTCTGTGCTTCTTTCAGTTCTTGATTCTTCATCGTGGAGACATTGGAAATTTTCCTCATTGAGATGATGTATTTGGTGGCTTAGCGGGAGACTTAATGTCTGGTTGTAGTTCACCCCCCTTGGATCGTGTTGGCATAGTATTGTCTTTTGCAAAGAATGTTATGAAGGTGTGAGTCGTGCTTGCGTCAGTTGTAGATATGAGAATGAAGAAGGGGAGGGGTGTATGAGGTCAGGTCCTTCGGAGTCTAAGAATTTTTTTGAGGCACTAGAAATGACCAGATATTGTTTTGTGATCTGTTAGTTTAAGAAGTTGTATGTCCATCAACCAGTGTTTCTTGCTATTCTCATTGTATGCTTTATATGTGCCATAATGTGGTCACATTCGTTAAAGGCTTCTGGAACATCACTTTATCAAGTTCTCCAGCTCCTGTATAATTTGACCATCATGCTCAACTGAGAGAGGCATTATCGTCTCACTTTGGAGCCATGTTGTCATGGGTTATGGAGATTATTTGATTCCGTAAGGTTCAGTCAAGTTACATTTTACAACCCTCTCGATAATAATCTGTGATGTCAGTGTTATTGGTCGCTATATTTAAGGGTATCGCTTTACTTCCTTCTGTGTGGAGTGGGGCGATCTATGTCTTTTGTATTCTGGAACTTTAAGTCCAGAGGATGTTCAGTGCTCTGTTTGGCTCTGGAGGAGAGAGCCTGGCCATGTTCTCAGTGGCCCCTTCGAAGTCCTGCAGCGAGGTGTTGAGGTCTGCGCTGTGTAGCAAAGTGGAATCACAGTATTGAAAGGAATAGTTTGTGTGTTTTATTTTGATCGCTGCCTCCCTGGACAGTCCTGTTTCAGTACGTCACTCATTTCCGACTGTCATCGGCGCATTTTGTCTCATCTTTTCCTAGTGGGCCAGTTGATTGTCTTTTGTTGTTCGCATGAATAAGATTTGATTTTTTCTCTCTCTCCCGTGTCACTTAATGACTTGCTTCATCTTTTCCCGGGTCTAGCATGACTCTTTGAGCTTATAGTCTGTACTTGTTCCTCAGTTCTTTACATAAGTTTTATTTCTTTTCTGGATAAGTTATGGCTTTTTCAGGTCTGCAGTTTATTTTTTCTGCTCCTGTAGAGAGAGCGTCTTCCTCGCTCTACTCCAGACTTAAGGACTTTCTTCCCACGGGTGTACGTATGTTTGCAGTGCTCCTGTGGTCATGCATTCAGCGCCCTCCCTTGGGTGTTGTGGAACTCAACATAGGTTCCCTCTGTGAGGCAGACATCTCATTGATTATAACCTCCCATTTTATTCGCTTGCTGTTCAAACTGAATTTGTCGAATTCATTTTGGTAATGGCGTGTTTTTAACCCAGGGGGTTAATTAACATCCATACTTGTTTGAACGTCGATTAGATTATAATGAACAGAGTGCATTGTGTTTCAGGCTGTGACGTCACAGATTAGTTTTAGGTAATATGTAAAGTGCAGAACTTGCGTGTTATTGTTTTTATAGTTGATTCTACTTAATGCTCATTAAGGGGACTTGTCACACATGTTTAATTACTTCCCCTTCTTGCAGTTGTCTCAGCTTCTGTATTGTTTCGTACCTGTTTCCATGTAGTGTCTGGAAGCCCCATTGGATTGTGTCTGGAACTGGGTCTACTAGGAGGTTCAGGCTGGATTCTGGAATTCTCATTTGTTCCATGGTGATGGAGACGGAGATGACGGCAGTAACGCTTCTGCTGCATTATCGACGGAACTTCCCAGCTCATTTGTTGAAGGAGATTTTTGAACGTAAAGCTCAGTTCCTTCCCATATTCCTCTTATCTTGGCGCATCTGTACAAGTTGTCATTCCGGGACCCAGCCTTACTCAAGACTTGCCCGAGTCCCACGTAACCTTCAGCCTCGTCTGTTATTGTCAGTGTGTTTATCTGTTGATGGAGATGTTGTTTACGGGCTTGTTGTGTGCCTCCTCGTTGTTGGGGTCGTCATGCCCAAGGATGTCGTGTGTCACTGCTATAGATACGAGAGATATATTGCCGGCCGGCCTGCCCTAGGGTACTGACGACAAGATGTGCGTGCCTGCTGGCGCTCATTTTATACAGCGCACAGATCTCGTTCCCGTTGCATATCAATAATGGGAACTGAGATTGTCGGTCGCTGAGGGTTTTATATGTCTTGAGAAGCCGCCTGCCCCCTTACTTGTTACGCCATGGGTTCGTTTGAATCGTGTGTGTGTGTCTGTCTGTCTGTGTGTTATCTTGAATGGTATTACTGTAGGCGGGTGGTTATCTGAGAGAGTTATCAGTAGGTTGGCGCGACCTTAACCTGTTGGGAAAGGAGAGACGGCATGCCTTAATGCTGCTCGTAAACAATACGTGAAGATAATCGTGATTAGATTGGTGGTCTGTGATTCGTCGGCGGGAGAAAACGGCCTTGGAAGGGCCCAGAGAAAACGGATGACGTGTTCAAGGAAAACGGCCGTTAGTTTTCAAAGAAAATGACCACGAAAGTGATGAAAGAAAACGGCCTCGATGAACTATCATTTCCGCCGCAAAGATTTCGCAGACGTGATTAATTTGTAATAATTCTTGCGATTTTTTTTTTCCCGGATTAATATTTGCGGCCATTAGCTCCCTCGGCACAAAGGGACGACCCCCCAGCACATCGTTACGACCCGCGGGTCACATGACGACCAAGCCATTGACCTGATCCCAGGGGGTCAGGTCAGAGGCCACAGTTCGTCATACCCAAGGGTCGTACCGCCGTGCCTAGGAACTGGAGATCGCTGTTACAGATCCCCTGGACTTTATTATAGAATATCGTACAGTTCTAAGTTTATTTGGAGCCTTCAGCATAAAAAAAAACATAATATTCTGAATTAACTGTCGTAGTAAATATTTTATCCTTAGGTTTATTAACACATTTGAAATGAGTCCAGCCTATTGAGGCCACCCTCTCTGCATATTTTATACGTGACTGGATGATCTCGTGAAGGATTGGGTATAGATTGGTAGTGAGACATCCACGGGAACTAATCAGTGATTGGTGGAGGGGCTGTTTGATTGATCCAGCTGTTATAGGGTGTTTGGTGTGCGTGAGGTGTGGGGATGGGCCAGTCTCTGGTGCTGCCTGCCACTGCTTCAGTCTGGGACGATGAGGAACTCAGCGAGTGGCCGCCGGAACTCGTCCGGTAGTCTGGTCCCTCACGCTCCTCTCGTGCCGCAGTTACCCGTTAGTACTCATTGGGTCTGGAGTTACGCGCTACTTCTCTGGTCCCGAGTTACGCGTTACTCCTTGGGTCCCGGGTTACGCGTTACTCCCTGGGTCTCGAGTTACACATGACTCCTGGATTTCGAGTTACATGAGATTCCTTCAGTTCAGACTTCTCCGTAACTCTTCTGTCTTGAGTTACACGTTACTCATTCGGGTCATTCCCCTAAGGAAGCATCCTTTGTCAGTTTATATCATTATCATTCTGTCTGTCTGTCTGTATGTTCCTTTATGTATCTGTCTGTATGTTTACGTATTTGTCTGTTGTTATCTGTCTGTCGTGTGCACGTTGGAATGGCTAAATTGATCTAAACTTTAATCTTAGATTTTTTATGTAAATCTTCTTTCTCCCTGCTCACACGTTGTACTCACCATTCTGTATCATACTCATGCGGGAATTGTGTGTGTGTGTGTGTGTGTGTGTGTGTGTGTGTGTGTGTGAGCTTACATTGGCGGCTTGAACCAAGAGGACGAGGTAGTTGTCCCTGAGCCCCAGATAAGCTTATCTGCGTCAAGCATATCGATAAAAGAGCTTGATTTATCTCATACTGTAATGGCTGACTGATGGTTGCGCCTGCCGGAATGTGGATTGCAGAACCTCTCCTCAAGCCTGTGTTCCACCCTTGCAACACGACGGGAAACTCAGGCAGTTTAGAATGTTTTCTCTCTCCAATTCTCGCATTGTTCTCTGTGGGCTTGAGTACATAGACTTGCGCACGTCACATATCGATCCGTGTCCAGTTGTGTTTGGACGTGCCTTTACGAAACAACAGATTTGTTTTTCCTTCTTTTTTAATAAAGTTTCTGATTCTTTTAGGATTATCATTTTTTCTCAGTATTTATACTTGTAAAGGTGTACGATGGGCCCACGATCCTTCTGCAGTTGATATAGGTAGTGCCTCTGATGGGATCCCGTGCCTTTAGTATATAAACATTTTGGAATAGTGGGCTTGTGGATACGTCTGTGTTAGGACTGTGGCGTGTTCCTCTACCTTAGGCCCTACACATTCCTAGGGCCAGCCCTGGCAATACTCCAAGAATATGTAAGGCATGCCAGGGATAGAGTGAACTGGGGGCGATGTGGTATATAGGGGACGACGTGCTTCTGGACTGAACCCGGGCATGGTAAGCGGTCAGGGGAAACTGCGTCAAGATCTGTACAGCCTGATTGTGGGTAGGGGAGCTCCGGTTCCGGCGCATTATATATGACAGCTAGAGAGAGGTTGTGAGCGAATGAAACCATTTCTTTGTATGTTCCATACGAGAGAGAGAGAGAGAGAGAGAGAAGGTATCGGTCACGGTCAGGAATCATGTTGAAAGCCAAGTTTAGAATGAATCAGAAGGACAGTAACGATGAAAGGAGAGGAAAAATAATGCGCGAGTTGTGGAAGACGAGGAAAAACCTGCCTTGTGTGTGCAAAGAATGTCAGGTGTTAGGTGCGCGGAGAGACATGAGAAGGCAGCGAGTCCCAAATCCGTCGGTGTAGGGAAACAGACATCACAACGGCCTACGCCCTTGCGTTGCAGAACTTAATTTTCAGATGTATGTTATAACTTCGGGGGTTTGTGTTGTGAAGGCGTCTTGTGCGCGTGTGCCTATCTCTCCATTTATCTCTCAACTGATTTATGCCCGCTGGTGTGACCCGCACGGCCTTGTCTCACCCACTGTGTTAATTAGTCCAACAATGCCTCCCGCCCACCACGGGGGACATTCCTTGTTGCCCTGGCCTCTCTCTCTCTCTCTCTCTCTCTCTCTCTGGTCTTATATCAATATAAATTTGTTTTCAGCAGCTTTATGGTATATGCAGGTGCTCTTGGATCATTGTAGGTAGACATACAACGCGCATTACTGCCCAGATCCCTCAGGCAACACCCCCTCCCAGGCGGTGTAAGTGATTCACACCACTATCACCACCAGCACGGTAGCCTTTCACCAGATCTTCTCCATCACATTATTAAAGCAGGTAACATTGTAGTTTATGAGGCTGCCCGCCTACTCGCTCGATATTGTGAGGCTGCCACCCACTCGCTCTCCATTATGAGGCTGGCTCCCTACACGCTCCTCGTATGAGGTTGACCTCCTACCCTACCTGCTCGCCATTGCGTCTGCGCAGCCGTAGTTTGCACATGTTGCCGTAGCAGTTGTTATTGGTCAGTGCTCGTGCGTTTATCTTCTTTTCCCTCCAATACTTTTCGCCAGATATGTGAGTTTTCCTCCCTCCACACACCACAGTATAAGCGGTAGTGTATTAATTAAAGTGTAGCGCCAAACTGCTACTTAAGCCAGCGTGTCCTTGAGAAGCTTAGCTTCAGACTTGAGCTGATTCCATTCCTCGAGCCAGCGTAGTGCCAAATTGCTGCTATCGATGAATGTGTCCAGGACCGGCTTAGCTTCATTCAGGCTCTAGCTGAGTGGATCCCGCGAAGCGCTGTCGCATCAAGCTTTAGCTGAATCGATTCCGTGAATTAGTGTTGCAGTCAAGCTTTAGCTGAGACTATTCCTTGTCTAGCTTTGGTCTCAGGCTTTAGCTGGGTCGATTCTGGGAGGCAGTGAGGCATCAAGCTTTTTGCTGGGGTGATTACATACCACAGGATTTATTTAGCTGAGATGATTCTCTGATTAGCCTTGACCCTTAGGCTTTAGCGGAAACGATTGCGTGACCAGCCTCACGCCCCAGCTTAAGCGTATCCGTGATGAATGCAGGAAGGTCCGTCAGCGGCCATCAGCGGGCGGCCAGCCGTACCGGACTCACAGGTGAGTCGAGCTTAAACTTCCGGCTCCGGATCCCAGCGCCGTAACGACCTGCCGGACTCCATGCCATCCTTCCGGGTCTTCCCTCCCCTCCCCCTCCACGACCCTTTAGCGCGACGGAGGCAGCCCTGAGCACCAGGGTACGAACCTTGGGCACAGCAGAACGAGCCCTGAACGCCGGGGAAAGACTTTAGAGCACCGCGGTACGACTCTTGAGCACCACGGTACGACCCTTGGGTATAATGGTCTGGCCTTTGACCTGACCCTTGAGGGTTGGGCCTGAGGTCAGGACATCATACCCAAGGGTCGTACCGTTGCGCTCAAGGGTCATACCGTCGTGTTCAAGGGTCGTACCTTGTTGCTCTAGGGTCGTACCCTGGTTTTGAGGGTTCCCTCCTTCGTACTCAGTGGTCCTAATGACATGACTACATTGGTACTCTAAGTATGAAACAGACCAGAAAGACGAGAACCTTGCAAGAGGCGAGAAAGAATTGCAGGTCTTCTGATGAAGCCACAGCTTATAGCAGCCAAGGAAAGAGAATCTATCAGGCGAGTTCCCGGACTAAAAATGTCACTTGAAAACAGGGAGAAGAAGACGAAGAGAAGCCATAAATGAATGAGAAATAACCCAAAGTATTTTTACTCGTGCGAAACGCAAATCCATAACCACAAACGCCTTTGGCTAACTGAAAAAAGAAAAGAAGTATGAATCGGTTTTCAACAAGTGAAAAACAGCATTTGAGATAAATGACCCACCCAACAGACATCTTCCAATGAACGAATCAACAGACAATTTCCTAAACAGTAACCATATCACCTCAACACGAGATTTCGAGGTCGTAGAGGGCATGGCCATGCACCCAGCCCCAGGCCCGGACTCATGGAACTCATTAAGAAATGCAAGTCACTTCCAGCACGTACACTAAATACCCTCAGGAAAAATGGTCAAGATCCTGGCATCATTCCCGTGAGTCTGAAACTGACCCACATCGCCCCATTCCACAACGGTGGAAGCAAAGTAATAAAAAAGAAAAAAAATCAACCGATAGCATTAACGTCGCTCATTAAAATCTTGGAAAGAGTCCTAAGAGGCAGGCTGACTGAAGTTATGGAAGTGAACAGGCCACATAATCTTGACAACATGGTTTCAGGGCGGGAAGATCCTGCTTCTTTCGCTTGCTTGACCATTATGATAAGATTGTTGAAGCTCTGGAAAACAAAGAAAATGCTAACGTAATTTAGACTTTGCAAATTTATTTGACAGCTGTAACGGTGGTGTCACAGCAAATGAAATGCGAAAAATGGTAACCTGAAAAATTGGGAGATGGACAAACAACTTTTTAACTAATAGATGACAACATGTATTGTAAACCATGCTAGATCCAGTAACCCCATAGTAAAAAGCTCAGTCCCCCAAGGAACTGTACTTGCACCCCTCCTGTTCCTCATTCACATATCTGACATTGACGCAAATGTGATCTGCAGTTCCATATCATCCTTTGCAGACGATACAAGAATAGGTATGGAAATCACATCACTAGATGATGCCAAAAGGCTGCAAAGAGACATAAACGAGGCCTTTAATTGGGCAACCGAGAACATCATACTTTTCAGTGGAGATAGATTTCAGCTACCCCAGTATGTGGAAAACGAAGATCAAGAACACAGAATACCGGACGACAGACACAGACGCCACCATTAAGCTGTTGAATAACGTGAAAGATCTTGGAGTAATAATGTCTAAAGACCTTCAGCGATAACAACAAAAGTGTTGCCTCATACAGAAGTATGGCAGCCTGGATCCTGCGGACCTTCAAGACAAGGGAAGAAAAGCCAATGATGATGATATTCAAGGCGCTAATTCCTTCACGAATTGAATATAGTTGAGTTCTAACATCACCCTACAAGGCGGGTGATATTGCTGGTTTAGAAATTGTCCACAAATCTTTCACAGCCCATATTAATGTTGTGGAGGAGCTAAATTACTGGAGACGGCTGAAGTCACTGAGGCTGTACACCTTGGAGCGCACACGGGACAAGCATACCATCAGCTGTATCTGGAAATCCTAGAAGGTTTGGTTCCCAACTTAGTTCGGAAAAAACAACCTGCTGGCGCGACGGGCATGGAAGACTTTGTGAAATACATCCTCTGAAATCCAAAGGTGTGATATGCACAAGAAGAGAGAGCACCTGAAACATCCGGGGCCCAAGACTCCTCAACACCATGCTAGCTACCAACAGAAACAGCTTGGGATGCACAGTAGAAAAGTTCAGTAGTGCGTTGGACAAGTATCTTCAAGTTGTACCAGACCAGCCAGGGGCTCTTTGGGCCTGCGGGCTGCGGCTCTCAACAGCTTGGTCGACCAACGACCCAACCCAACAGCCTGGGCCGAACCCGGGCTGTAGGGGCGAAGACCCCCGAGGACTGCAAGAGGCATCCACAGGTACCTTCGCGCCCAAAGGGTCCTACTGTTGTTCTTGGGAAGTTAATGACCCGGAGTGTTAATTGCTTGAACATCGTTCGTTCACAGCTGGAAGGCCTCGGGTTTAACAAACGATCATACAGTGAACAATCGGCCGGACACATCCAGGCTGTCAGAGTTAATATTAACACGCATCTAACATTAACATTAAGCCGTGGCGGGGGATGCAACGGCTATCCTGGCAAACACTGTTGTGGAAGTAAACACTGGGAAACAAAAGAGCGGCCGGCACTCGTCTGTGTGTTGTATATACATCCGGGTTCTGAGTGTGCGCATCCCGTTGCTGGCGCTGCGCGCACGTCATTCGTTATGACGGTTCAGGTGGCCGACCGTGGTGGAACAAGGGGTGCGTTGTGTGGTGTAGGTGTGAGTGTGTGGATTGTATGGTGTGGGTGGGTTTGTGGGATGGGGGGCTGGTCTGATGCTGTTGTATTTTGTTGTATTGGACTGCTCAGGTGTATTGTATTATGTGAGTGCCTGTGTTGGTGTGGTGTAGTGGAGTGATGAGATACAGGAATATGGTTATGTAAGTTGGTTGTTAGGTTGTGATTGTGGTTAGTATGTGTACTTACGTGTGTGTGTGTTTGTGTGTATGTGTGTGTGTCGAGCAAGAGAAGGTATGGCTCAATAAATGTTATTGCTCTAGTCCTCACCAGGGGAGCTGCCAGAGACCAGGATTCACCAGAGAGTTGGTTTGCAGTGGAGAGCTGTTGGTGCTGCCTTCACATTTGTCAGGTTTATTGTGGTGTGTGGTGGCCCGGTCTCTGGGAGGATAGCTGGGCATTGTACCGGTCCAGAGCCTTCTGGTGGCCCGTAACGGTTGGTCCAGCCTGTTGGTGGACCGGGACGATGGCCAGATATTTCATCTGTTTCTTCATATGTTCTTATTACAGTTTAGATTTATTTTATATATGATGTATTTTATTGCACCTTTTTTGTTGATTTTACTCTTGAGTTTAATTTTGTTTCGTCTCCCTGCTTTTCCTGTCATGGTTAGGTCACGTCACTGTTTATTGTTACTGTTAACTGAACATCCTTTGGTTAACTTCTTGTGTGGTCATCCTTGCAGAGGTAGGGCAGGTTTTCAGTCTGTTGAACCGGTATGCTTTCTTTCCACACTGGAGAGTTTCTTGTCTTCAAAAGAGGGTTTTATTCCCTTTTCTGGGAGTTTTCTATCTCCAGACTGTTTTTTTTTTTTTACGCCTTATATGGGAATTTCCTGCCTCTAATCGGGGATTTTTTTCCCGTTAACTTGGAGTTTTCTGCCTTCAAGCGAGTGCATTTAATCCGGACCCAAAGGAGGTGAAAGGACTACGTGTGCTCAGTGAAGCCTGTCGTGTGTGGCACAGGAGATGCCTGTTGGGGGCTCATCAAGGTCATCAGTGTGCAACTGGAGGACCTCATCAGTATACAACGCCCAGGGGAGACGTCTCTGTCGTTGGCCAACTTATTGGTGACTGCGGGATGGTAATGGGAGGGAGGAGGCGTCGCCGGCAGTTGACCTCAATTCAGTTTTATGGGCGAGCTTCCCACGCCCTCCCTGGTGCCCCCGGGAGATATGTCTCAAACTTTACGTGTCCCCAGGACCCTCCTGGATGTCCTGTCTGCCACGCCTTCTCGCCCTCGCCGAAGCTGCCGGGGTGGTGAATGACCGCGCCCTTAAGCACAACCTTACGACCCTTGAGCACGACCTTACGACCTTTGAGGACGCCGGGACGACCTTTAGATGGAGTTGTGTCGCTTGATCCTCAGGAAGCAGGTCAGAGGCCAAGCCATCATGCCCAGAGGTCGCACCGTCATCCACTAACTAGCTACTCCTTGCGTAGTGCTGTCTTATGTCCTTTATTATAATGGTTTGTGGCCGTGGAAAGTGTGGCCTCGATGTGATTGCTGTTACTCTCGTGTCTTTGTGAGCGTCGGACAGCCTGGTGGACCAGTTCCTCACCAGGGAAGATGGGGTTCCATGGGGCCATTGTGTTCCTGGGCTGAGGGTTGGAGCGGTCGATGTGACGCACCTTGGGAATAAGATCGTTCGTGGCCGGGTCGTCTTGTCTTGAGTGGAGGCTGCGATGGGTGTGTCCAAGTATTATCAGTGGTAGTTACGGCTGAGTGGCTTTTAAAAGTTGAGAAGTTCAGTCCTGGGTATGTCTGTCTGTCGTGCTTATGAAGAGTGTTTGGGACTTGTATGGCTCATGTTAGAGTTACCGATGATGGAGGCAGGGTCTTGCGGCCTGAGGATTCTTGTTTTGGAATATGGGGCCCGTTCCCGCAGTGAGGGATTGTGACTGAACCCGCTGAGGCTGTTATTATTTTTACTGACGGTATCCGAGAATTGGAAGTTACTCTGTGTTCCCAGTCCTGCCTGTGCAAGGGTGCTCACATGAGTATGAGCGGTGGTATAGCTTGGAACTGTGAACATTTGGTACTCTGGAAGACCATGGCTGTTTCTCAGAAATCGTCTGTTTTTTCCGCCGTGAATGTGTCCAGAGGTGGAAGCGTTTGTTTATTTAGTGAAAATTATATCTGTTTACCCCCTGTTGTGCCTGTCTGTTTGCTGTTTTGTTTATGGCCGTTCCCCTGGAAGGATCTGTGTGAAATTTGCCCGACATACTGTGGTAGGGTTGAGCGCTTTTATGTGGTCGAACGGGGTTGTGTAGTAAGGGGAGTTCCTGCAGGATGGGCGGTTGTGTGGTTGGCTGGATCCTTCCCTTCCTGTGGTATATGGGACATGAAGTTTTACTAAAGGTCAAGAGATGTGGCGTTGTCGAGTGGCCGGGCGGGAGGAGGGAGTGGTGGAGTGGAGGACGTTGCTCTCCTCGAGGGTGTGGCTGGGGTCAGGTGCCAGCTCTGTCGTGTGTTCCAGCGAGTCGGGTTGAGCTGTTTGGTTCAGCACTGAATCTAGGAGTTCGGCGATGAGGCTCGGTGCATCGTTTCCGGAGTGTTAGGTGGCTTCTGGCGTATCTTATTTTTTTTCATTAGAGATGATTCAGTTAGCGCGGGTGTGAGACACAAACATATTTTTCCACCCCTGCTAAAGGATGTAGCATTATGGCGGCTGTTTTCACCGGCATTTGTGGGATTTCTCTGTGTTTATTATCTTTGCCGAGGTTGTTTGGTTATGATCTTGCTGAGGTTGTTTGCTTATTATCTAGCTATGGATGTATGGTTATTATCTTATCGAGGTTGTTTGGTAGCCGTAGAGGAAGGCAGGTTAAGGCGGTCTTTGTTCTTGTTTAGTTATTCCCACATGGCTTCCAGACTCCGCTTCCAGGACATGCTTCACAAGACTGTCGTGGGCTTTATAACGCACTACTACAGATGATGCGTTGGTGGTATGCAGGCGCACGTGCAGACCCTCTGCGTGTGGCGAGACTCGGCACACGCTGAGCAAACCCAGGTGTATCACGTGCCTTTGTGGTGTGTTTACCAACCTTGTAACACTTTGCCAAGCTGTCAGAGGGATGGTGTCGTTCGGGCTCAGTCTGTTTCTCCTACAGGTGCAGGTGGCATACTTATTGCTCCTGTCGGCAGGGTTGGTTCAGTGCCCACCGAATCCAACTGGACTTCTTAAGTGTTTGTTCTTAGGGAGTAGAGTATGCTTGGGGTTTTTGGCCATTCTGGATCGTGCTCTGTACTGCTCTCGGGAGTAAAAACCAACCGTTTATTTTCCTTTGATGGTCTGTGCTCTTCCTTGTCTTTTGACCTTTGACCCTAATAACTGGACGATGTACAGTCAGCAGAAAAAATGGTATGGTTGCAGCGAATTACATTTTGAAACAGGACGAAGAGTTTTGATATATTCTTCTGGATGTCGTCATTTATTAGTGCGTCTGATCTCCTCTTTTGGCAGCAGCACTGTAAAGATAAGAAACTATCGAGTGCTATTGGAGGGGTGAAGAAACTTCCTGGAACGGAATTATAAGATAGATCTCTACTGCTATCGTCTTCTGTTATATTGAAAACTCTGAGTTTGTTAGTAAAACACACATGAATATTTAAAATGTTGAAATAGGATTATATGATTAGATTAAGATTAAATAGATCAGGAAAGAATAATTCGGAATGTTTGGCAGATCTAAACTGCGCAAAAGAAATGCATTTGAATAAGTAAAATCGCTTTATCTCATTCGCGTTTCATTCGTGCTTATTATTTCTGTGTTCCAGTCTCTCTGTAATGGGTTTGTTGACAGCGGAACGGCGGCTCCAGCCATACACGACTTCAAATCTGAATCAGATTACGTGTTTCCAATCTAGATTCTTATCTTCTTTACATGTTCGGTCATTCATGTTCCAAAGGCCAGTGATTAAAGGTAAATTAGCATGGACTGTTTTGTTGTGTCACTCATGAGCAAAATATAATGTCCTGATAATAGATATATTTTTGGCTACCTGTTCGCACGTTTCTGTCTGCTAAAATAGTTGACTTTCCGACGTTGTTAGTCAGTCCTTTCATTTTGTTAGTTATCTTCCATAAATACATAAAATGCGATAAACGGCAACTCATCCATTTAGCCCTCTGAAATACTTATTGGAATGAGTATCACCAAATTAGCAAATTAGGCATGTTTGTCCCGTTGCAGTAAACAAATACCGGTGATTTTTTGATGATATTTCAAAGATTTAAGTCCGAGAATATGGCAAGAAAAGGGGATTTTACAATGCTTGTAAAGTATATTAAAATGATCAAAAGTATTTGCCAGGACACCTGGAGCGTAACATGAATTGATTCGATTTCTGTTGGACCCAAAGGTAACGTTACTTTTTTTGCTGACTGTAAATATATGTTTGTGCTCTCTCTTGAACCTCGACGACTTGGTGTCGTATGGCTCTCCTCTTGCGTTGACCTTTGACCTTATCAGTTGAACGTATATGTGCCTTATCTTGAACTTCAAGTGACCTGCGACCTTGCTGACCTGAGCCAATGGTAGAGCTTTGATGGGGCCAGGGGTGCTGGAGAGAACTGCTCTCATGTTGTGGTAGTTTATTTGCGACCTGTCTTGGACCTGATTTGACATGTGTTGGAGTTGACCCTTAGTGTCGGCCTTGATGCGAGGCTAGGGTCACTTGGAACTGCATTGGTGGGTCAGGGGTGCCAGACGGTGCCAGGGGGGTGAGGCTGGGTTTCGTGCCGTATCAGAGCCGGGCATCAAGATAGCGCTGAGTGCCTGGTGTCCCACTCAAGTGGTACTACTCGAGGACCCACATCATCGGCAGGTGGCGGGGAGTCACCTGCTGGGAGACCAAGACCTGCCGAGTCTCTATCGCTGGGGAGATAACCTCCGGTCTGGCTCCCCTCTTGGGGAGAGGGGGACACCTGACGGAATTTCAGATAGTATAGAGGACAAGGTTTTCCCAGAGTGTATCTGGACTTGCGCGTAGCGCTCACCGCACGTCTTCCTTATTGAATTACACCGTGGTGGGTTTGAGGAGAGGACCTGCTTGGAGGCAGTGGTGTAGGGAATAGGACCTAGATCGAAAAGGCTTTGAACGACAGTGGCTGGAGCAGTGATGCTGTTAGCGAGATAGTTGTGTGATGAGCTGAACGGTGGTTGTGTCCAGGATTGATTGGCTGTTCAGTCTCGTCTGGCTGGTGTGTGGGAATGGAGTGGAGGGTGCGAGTGTGGCTCAGCTGGAGTGGCGGGTGAAGTAGCTTCACTAGTGGAGAGGGATCTAAGGCATTCTTACCGGTGGATTGTGTGCCACTCGTACGAGGAAGGTGTTGTGGAACGATGGGTGGAGCTTGTGGACTGAGGGAGGTGTGGGACGATAGGTGGAGAGTGTGGACAGAGGAGCTGTTGAAGATTGGGTGGGGCGCGTGGAGTGAGGGGATGTGTGGAGTGGTCGGGTGTGGAGTAAGCTGTTGGATATTTAGCGCCTAAGCTCTCTCTTCTCTTCTCTTCTCTCCTCTCTCTCTCTCTCTCTCTCTCTCTCTCTCTCTCTCTCTCTCTCTCTCTCAAGACACAA
>JAYMFT010421827.1:0-17603 GCA_038088735.1 Panulirus argus
GTTGTTAGAGATGCCCTTAGCTAAAGACCAGAAAGACCTATCCGTGGATGACGAGGAGAGGTTATCGCACTTCCTTTCAAGGAAGGAACGCTTCGCCTCACGGATAACTCGCTTGCAACGATTACTGGCAGTGATAAAAGCTGAATGGGAGCCAGAGGCAGGAGAGGTTTTCCATGCCCGATATGCCTGATCTCTTGCCTGAATGGTCTCAGAACAGGAACGTTTGAACCATGGATTGGATGAAGAAATAGTCTTGATAGAAGAGGGGATAAATGCTTCCATTCCCGCAATAATAACCTCTGTTATGCGCTTGGCAGAGACAGAAGCATCAATACAGACAGTAATTTACCCAGGGAAAGTCAGAAAAGAAGTTACTCAGTTATTCCAGTCAGCTTTGTTTAAGTGCCAGTTTTTACGCTTAGACAGGGCTGCTGGAGGGGAGGTCTCGTTAGAATAGATACATTTATGAGGGTATGATCAGATGAACCAACTCGGGGCGAAATCGTGTGTTACAGCGATATGGACTAGAGGTGAAAAACAAATGCAGAATGTTAGGAGAGTGGTCATAGCGGTCAGGTATATGGGTAGAGTGTGAGATAATTTGCTCTAAATTATTGAGAATGGAGAACGTGAGGGCTTCGATCCCTCCACCATTCGTATGGGAGGAATTCAACCATTTCCTATAGTGAACATTGAAATCCCCGAGGTAGAGGATCTCGGCTAGCGGGTGAGAGGATGTCACGGTCTCATGGCAGTTTAGATAGTGAAAGAAGAATACAAAATTTGTAGCATTAGGGAAGCAGTAGGCGAAACAGAGGACAAGTGTGGTAGTAGGGAGACAGACTTTGAGCCACATAACTTCAGAGTTTGGGGATTCATGTTCCTTGAGGCGTGCAACAGGTGTGTTTATGTTGGAATAAGCACAAACACCACCTTTGAATCGGAAACGTGAGTGGAAATTAGTTAGATATGAAAAAGATATTAGGAGAGGTACTAGACGGATAGTGTTCAACTGAGGAGAGGTTGCTAGAGAGACCACGAATGTTGGTATAGTGAATAGAAAAAGAGGAAGGTCACACACAGAGGGGAAAGTCATGTGAGGGGCCGGTACTACTACTGCTAGAGCCCTCCATCTCATTGGCAGTAGAATCAGGCTGAAACCCGAAGATTCTTAGCACCCTATGATGCCGTGGACTAGGGGCCACAGATTGGACGGCCACTGTCATCATGATGCTTATAATTGCTAGAACGGATAGGAATTGACAAAAGTATTTATTTGTAAAAAGTAATTTTAATAAGCAAGGTATGATTAGAAGTGTGGTGCTTGTAAGAAGATGGCAGGACTAGCCCGGTAGTCCCGGCTTGATGATACAGGAAGTTAGACCAGCAATCCTAACATGTGGTTTTACTGGGATTACCATAGTGTGGATGTACCGGGGTTACAATGGTTTGGTTGTACCGTGGTTACCATGGTATGTTTATATCCGACTTATTACGGTATGGTTGCATGTGGTATACTGTGGTATAGTTGTACGGGGTATACCATGGTATGGTTGTATGGGGTATACCATGGTATGGTTGTACCGGAGATACCATGGTATGGTTATGCCAGAGTTACCAAGGTAAGGGTACATCGGGAACACCATGGTATGGTTGTACCGGAGATGCCATGGTATGGCTGTACAAGGTATACCATGGTATGGTTGTACCGGGGTTACCATGATATGGTTGTACCGAGGATACCATGGAATGGTTGCACCGGGTATATCATGATATGGTTGTAAAGGGGATACCATGATATAGTTATTCCGGGGTTGCCATGGGATAGTTGTACAGGGGTTACCATGGTATGGTTATACCTGGGTTACCATGGTATGGTAGTACGGGGATGCCATGATATGGTTGTACCGGAGTTACCATGGTACTGGTTTTAGTAGGGTTACAAAATTATGGTTATACTTGGGATACTATAACATCAACTCATATAAATTTGTGCTATTTATTTCTAAATATCTTAGTACCATAGAAATTCTAAAATCCATCACTTGGTAGAATTAAGTAGATAACCATGAAGGATTTCTTACTGAATAAATCTTAATCCCACGGATTTATATTGTGAAAATACGTATTGCAGGGGTGACCATTATCCTTGAAAACAATTGAGGAATAAAGAGACATATATACCACTTGTCCAATAGAACTCAGAGCAACATAAAAATCAGGTTCTGTCACACCTCAAGCCTCGCTCGCCTCGGCATGTGTTGTCCCAGACAGACGGGTGGGGCAGGATATCACCAGTGTTGTCCCAAATAGCCTGGTGGGGCAGGACATATCAACAGATCCTGAGGTCGTCTTGAGATATCTCTTGGTAAGGTGACTGATGATGCAGATGATGATCTGATGAGATATGAACAGGACGAGAATTTGTTTGGAAACTTTAAACTTAACAGTTTTGATCAGATTGATTGTGACAAGTTTATCCCTGGCATCTACTGCCTGAGGAGAGCATTGTTGACGTCACTTGTGACGAGACAGTTCAATTGTTTGACATTTAGAGGAATACTAAGGCTATTTCTCTTTACCTAAAGAAGATTTGATTAGCGAGTTACCTAGCTGTACAGTGATCTGATAATACGGTGATGTCTAGAGAATTACATTAAGATGGCCTTGCAAAACCATCATTTTTGTACATATAGCACAAAACACGGAAGATTTGATATAACTATATAAGTTTCTGCAAGTACCACAGTTTTATGAGAGAAATATTAAGTAATCTTTATTTAGTTTTCATTGTAAAGAACACCTCTCACGCCCAGTGTCTGCAGCAACCAGTAGCATTGTAATCCTAACACATAGAGCAACTGGCTTCCATTTCAGTATTTAATGTTTCATCCACACCATGTACTTTTATGGTAAGGTCACACCAACAGATCTGTCCATATATGGTCCTCTGCGCTAAAAGTTAGTAGAGAATAAGGTTTGATCATGACACACAAGCCTCTGCTGTTTCGACACCTCAGGACACCAGGAGATCCTGAAAAGAATATAACCGTTAACTTCAGGCCACTAGCCTGAACCACAGCAACACTTGAGATAATGTTTACAGAAGATTTACAGCCACACATGTCTCAGTAAATCACCAGCTGTAATGGTTAGAATTATTTACAGTCTCTTACAGTCTCCACTTTGGTTATGTCTGGAATCATCTGGTCGCCATTAACTCTCACAGCTTATCATCTTCTCGACTTGACTTTCCCATGTACTTGTCAAGGTACGGTTGATATAATGTCCTCCTCCCTGGGAACATGATAACAAGATCACACACGACACTGCCGCTCACACTATAACACTTATTCAGAATACTTCCTTAATCTAATCACTTTCATGATTTACATGTTCAAGCAGACAACGTTCGAATATCATTAAGGAAAGAGTTGTACTGGCGGAGGGTTGGAGGTGTGCAGTTACGTGAGTGTGGACCCACGAGTCCCAGAGGCCCGGCAGACGGATCTGTGGCGGCTGTGCACGTTCTTCCACCAACCATCCCCATCTAGAGAAAATGAACCACACTAAAACAGGTAATGTGAGTCATATGTTTAACAGTTGGATGAATAAACAGTTGTGAAATGGCTTCATTTTGGCTTATCACATTCTGGGGGCGCAACGGGTTACATTTTACTTGAGACCTTCGTAACATAAACACTCTCTCTCTCTCACACACACACACACACACACACACACACACACACACACACACACACACACACACATACATACACACACACACACACACACACACACACACACACACACACACACACAGTTAGGGTTTTGTTCTGGAACCGTTACTTTTTTTGATCCATGTAAATTTTCCTACCCAGAAGGTATGAAGTGGAATATGAATATGTTCGCAGATGACGCACACGTCATGAAGGCAGTGAAAAGCGAGAGGGATTGCATCAAGTGACAAGGGGACCTCGACAGACTCCAAAGTTGGTTTGACAAATGGCTGATGAAATTCAACCCGAGGAAATGTAAAGTAGTGAGGATGGGTCACAATGAAAGAATACCTCGAAATGAATATCATCAAGCAGGGAATAAGCTGCAGGAATCTGTGTAAGAGGAAGACCTGGGGATCGACATTGTGCCTAACCTGTCGCCAGATTCCCGCCTGAGGATAACAGTTAAGGAGACCATCTATGTATGTGCTATCAAATATTAGAAGCATTCAAGTTCATGGATAAGGAAATATTCAGCAAGCGGTTCACGTCCTAAAGAAGCACAAAGAGCTAATAGAGAAGGTTGAGAGGAGAGCAACAAAGATGGTTCCAGAAATAAGAGAACTGTGTTACGTGGGAAAGCTAGAGGCCCTGATATTTGCCAGGTATAAAAGAGAAAAGAGTGAGGAGTGACCTAAGCACAATTTTTAAGTTCTTAGACTAAAGTGATGACGCAGGCAGTGAACAGTTTTTCAGATGATGTAGGGATAGAAAAACCGAAGAACATAACATAGAATTACGCAAGGAACTTGTTAGAAACGTGAAAAGGAGTACTTTACAATATACGAGTGGTGGCTGAATGGAGCAGACTGAATGAGGACATAGTAAATGCGCACAGCAAACAAAAGTTTGAAGGGTTGTATGACACAAGAGAATGTTGAAGAGATGGGCCTCAAGAGCATAAAGCTCCCTCCCCGTAAAGTAAGAATAAGCAATTACACACACACACACAGCAATTGACAAGAGCTCCCTTAACTGATGAGCTTCTTTTCAAGATGGGGCAGGGGGAGAGTTTACCGCTTCCCAAGCCTATATTGTATAAGTAAGGCGGGGGAAGGAGAGGGGGGGGGGAGGACGTGGTGTGTAATAGGGCCCCAAAGGGATACGTCGTCTGAATATGAAGTTTAACTGCGTCAATGTGAACAGTTTGGTAAAAGTTGAGAGTGCAAGACCTGAGGAGTCACATGGAATGCTCAGGAGTTTATCTTCCTTATTAAAACGAGACTTTGTATTACTGTTTGTTTATAAGGTATCCAAATAATAGAAAATGGGCGAGTGAGACAAGGAGAGTAAATACGTTTATCTGAGAATTACTCTAAATGAATGTAACTGAGAAAATAAGATTTAATGAAATGTTTGTTAGGAACCGGCAGCACTGCCAGCTAATGCGTTTCAAAATCTTTTCTGGATCGATATTGTTTTTGTGCTTGTTAGCTAACTAAGTATTGTCCTTAGATAAAGGGGAAACAGCACAAGGCCTATTTAAATGCCTGAGCCAAGTAAATGAAGATCCTTAGAAGACGGCAGAAGGAGGGACACAAGGCCAGACCTGGCCAGATAGATGTAAGCCTGCTATCAAAGGCACATAAAAGTAAGTTGGCTGTTTTTCATTTGGACTTTTACCACAAAACAATGGAAGGCATCAAGACCCATCAGTTGTGACTAGATCCACAAGGAGAAGCCAAGAAGTAGACATAAAGGCCGAATCCTCAGAGAACATACATAAGTTTGGGGATACTATTTGAAATTCTTAAGAAATAGGAGCAGATGTTAACACAGACAGAGAAGGAGATTAAGAAACTAAGAAAAGAAATTAAAGATTATAAAATGTCACTGGATGAGAGAGGAACTTAGGGATGTGAGAGATATAATCAATGGGTAAGATTATATGTCTATATTAGTTGACGGAAATGAGAAGGTATATAACCACAGGAAAGATGGTGATGTCACTGAAGGGCTTAAAAGATTATCATATCATCGTCATCATCTTCACCTCCCCTTTTCCTTCTCATCATGAACATCATCATCATCACCATCATCATCGTATCCCTCTTTCCTCATCATCTCCATCATCATCATTCATCATCATCATCATTATCATTATCATCATCATCACCCTCACTATCTTCATCATCATCACCATCATTACCATCATCAACACCACCTTCATTATCATCATCATTACCAACATCATCATCATCATCATCACCTCCCTCTTCCTTCGTCCTCGTCATGTTCATGTGTCATCAGGACGTCATCTAAAGTTCCTGAAGACCTACCTGCTCCTCATTCTAACTTGTATTGGATTATTATTGTAAGACAGCGTCCATGCTCACCCACCTCTCTCTCTCTCTCTCTCTCTCTCTCTCTCTTGAACAACCAAAATAGAATCTGGAGCCAATACAACAGCTTGGCTATCATTATTATACGCAAATTGCTCGTAGTTATTCTCACAAACTTCAGCCAAAAGCGGAATGATTACGATAAACCTCAGCGAAGTTGGTGGAAGTTAAGTTCCACAGCCCCTCTACTGTGGAGTCGTCAATAGGGATGTTCACCCAAACACGGTTCATGAACAAAGACAGGCATGAAAGTGTATTGTTACGCACCACGGTTAATGCTGCACTTAAGGGATTTAAAGTAAACACCGGGAACAAAAGTTAGTTATTTACATTAAAAGAAACAAATACAAAAAATAATGATTACTCACAAGGCACAAAAAGTTACGTTATCACAATCCAGATAAGTTTTCAAACCAAGAAAATTTCTTCCTTTACACAGGCACAATAATGATAATGATAATAATAATAACATTCCTATTCCTCTTTAACTACGGGCGATTAGATTTAACAAATAAATGCAGGGTAGTTCAATGGTTACTACGGGGCAAGAAAAAAATTACTAACACAACTTATCTCTTCTGTCAGCTCTAAAAGAATCAATCACACATGTAAAGGTGTTGTGGTTTTAGGCCTATCGACTGCCTCTAATAGGTCATTAAGGCCGGCAAAGTCCAGTGGAACAATTTACACCCCAACCCCTTGCTCAAGGGGGCCGGTAACCGGCCAGCAATGTAGTGAACAATCTCCCGGGGAGCAGCCGAGAAGCGAACGCACGGCCACAGGGTGTTTCGCAACGCCCTAGCCCACCGCACCGCCAAGGCGGATAAATCACACATGTAAATGTGTTGTGCTTTTAGACCAATCGACTGCCTCCAATGGGCCATTAAGGCCGGACTAAATCACACAACACTCCTCACGGTATTTATATGAGGAGGTAACTATACAAGGTCAGTTCTTATTGGTTGATAACAACAAATATGAAAATGAGATGCTGACGTCACTCGGGCAGGCCCACATCTCGACTGTGATTGGTCAGTGGTCGCCTCAAGCATGACGTAAGACAAGTATTGCATAAGACACCACGCTTCCGGCGTGACTCATCTTGCTCTTGCTGTCCTGGCCTAAGGCCTAACGCGCACTATTGCATGATACCTCTGGGTTGACTCACTCAGCACTTGCTCTCATTACATAACACCACTTCACGAATGACTACATCCGCACCTAAACTGGACATGCACTTGCTTAACAATATGAGACCTGTACAAAATGATATAATACGATACACGATGAAATACACAATTCCGTAACAGTATAAACAAACTCGTTGCAGACACAAGTATATATAAAGAGACATATGTGCATGTAGACAGACGGTATACACAAGCTTACACGGAAACATACATATAGACAGACAAAACGACAAGACATACTGAAAGACAGACAGACAGAAATATTGACAGTTGGAGGCGCAGACAGACAGAGTAACAAAAACACATGCTAACCATTTAGGTAGTGAATATTGGCAGTTCGCAAAGGTTTAACTTCTTGTTGACTTGCAGAAATCAATAGACGTGGCCTCATGAGTCCAGAACTCTCTGCCCGTACTGAACAAATAGGTAATAACAAATAAGTAATCACACTCACAACGAATCTAGCTGTTCATCCTCCCCTGACCTAAGCTGGGGTGTGTATATATGTGCGTATTCATAAGGTTAAGATATGTTCCATATAAACAACATTTATGTGTTTGTCTGCTATAAATCGAACTTGACCTTCATTTATATAACTGTTCTTCATCAAATGTTCCAGCAAATTTTTCAATTATCCATTCAAGTGCTTGATTTACGAGGTCAGGCTAACTGGTCTATAGCGTTTTGGGGGAAACTTGGAACCTACTTTATGAACTGGTGATACGTTTGATCAAAATCTGCAATGTTATTTTCGTCTAGGCTTCGTCTTATTAACAACATCAGTGATTTCGCTATTGTTGTTTTTGTGGTTGTAAGGAATACAACAGGTACTCCATCATCTCCTGATGATGAGTTCTCCGCAACTACTGGTGTCAACCTCTGATGCCTCAGTATCTATATTGGCATTCTCAACATACTGTTCAAACATTCTGTCATCTATCTATCCGTTTTGTGCTAATTATTGACTGACATTGATAAGTTATCATTCTGCATATCTTTTTGAGGTCTTTTTTATATTTTTCACCGACTTTAAATGGTCCAGTCTCAGTTGTGTTTTGTTTTTTGCTCATTTTGATTATAAGAATAACATTTTCGAATTACATTTCATGTTATCTGTTATCTTCTCATTACTTCTCAGTTCTCCTCTGTGGAGTTCCATCGCTTCTTTGTCGGTAATTCTTATTCTCTCATCAAGCTCATCTCTCCTTTCCCTGCATGGAGGGGAGGACGGCAGGAAGGGGGAGGAGAGAGGAGAGGAGAGAAAGGTAGAGAAGAGGAGGAGGAAGAGGAGGTGAAGAGCTGTAAAAACGAGGTGAGGGAGGGATGATGAGAGGGAGGGAAGGCTTGAGAAAAAAGAGCGATAGAAAGTAGTATTGGATAATGGGAGGGAGGAAAGGTGAGGTCGAAGGTAAAGTGGAGGGAGGGAGGGAGGAAGAGAAGGCGAGGACAGGGTGTAGGGAAGGAGGGAGGGAAGGAAGGAGGGAGGGAGAGATCAAACGGGTATATCTGGGTACAAGTCTACATTATAAAAGTTTCCATAAAGTAAACTCACCTTGGGTAATCCAGGCTTCACTACCACAGCTGGGGTAAACCAGGTCTCACTACTAGAGATGGGGTAATCCAGGTCTCACTAACAGAGATGGGGTAATCCAGGTCTCACTAACAGAGATGGGGTAAACATGCCACATCAGCAGAGCTGGGGTAAATCAGCCATGACACGGAATGCCCAGCCTCTCTGCCTCATTTTGTGTAAACAACGTCTCCCAGATGATATCTGTCGCGAATGTGTTCACTTACCAATCAATGTCACCTTTCATTAGGCAGGTGTAGCACTGGGCTGTCAAGTGCTGGGTCAAATATTCTTAATAATAAAAAGAAAATCTGCAACGAATAGTTAGTTCTATTGTCAAGTGAATGACATATAGAAATATACACACCATTATAGATGATAATTAAGTTGATAATAATATTGGAACCTTTTGTTCACGAGAAGGAAACTTAAATGAATTGTTTAACAGAGTGTACAGGTTTTCGAGAAGCTGACGACAACAGCTTCAAATGAAAATGGATTAGATAACGCACAAGCATCTTTGATATGTACTGGGTTTGAAAGCTGAGGTGAAGCCATAGAATATTGAAACAGGTGAATAGAGAAAGTTGAGAAACATTACAAAAGGACTTAAGATTGCCCATTTGATATAACATAAGCAAGTCATGCATTAACATTTCTTACTGATCATGGTCGAGGGATCTATCCATTTCCTCTCATTTCGCAGGTAATGACTAGTTTAGGTCCACATGGCTATGGTGGCCACATAATTCTCATCACAAGGGTTGCTGACTGTGCCGTATGAACCCGTCCGTGGTCCTGGTGAGCTGGGGCAACATGATGATACACTACATCATCACAAGGGTTGTTTTCCCTCGGACGAAGCCACATGAACCCGTTCGTGGTCCCGATGAACTGGAGCAACAAACATAATGATATACTACATCACGCTCTCGCTTGTCCAGCTTAAGCTGAGGACTGTTGTTAGTATACCAGAAGTTGGTACGAAATTAGTTCAACTTTATGATAATAGATATGTTTTGCATCATGATATACTGAACATACGTCATATATTGCTTTATTTGTAGATATTCATTCAATTTATAGTGAGAAATCATATTACTATTATGCCATAGAGATGCTCTATCAATTCATAATCCTAAATGTAAGTAATTGTTAGTGTCTCACTTTAAAGAAGCTAATATTAGCTGATATCTATAAACCACGTTACAATTAAATTCTTGTACGGTTCATTACATATAACGCCATTTTCTGTAGAGACGGGGTTGAAAAATGGACTTTACTGTAACTGCCACTCGGTCCCCACTGGGCTGAGCCCAAGCTATCGTACAGGACCTTCACGTAGGAAGGAATGCCAGCCTCCCTGGCCAACACACACTAACTTTTGTGGCTCAGGAGACCAAGTTCTGCCCAAGTATGTGGCGTCTTCGCAGGTCGCCTTGTAATGTGAGGAAGCTAAACAATGTACAAGTCACCTTGATGGAGAAATGTTTCTTCTCTCGTAAGTATCTGAGCAGGTACAGATGTATTTTCTTTTATCTGTTCTTATATCTAAACATATATTTATCAATATGCTTTCTTTTTATTGTCTGTCCCTCTGTACTTCCCCTGGCTCTCCATCAGATTATCTGTCACCGTATCTAGCTTCTGTAGACCTTCCTATTCCTTCAGCTATCAAAATTCCCATCTACCCAAGAGTATTCCGTCTGATTATTACATGTATGCATTCATCGGTTACATAAGTATGTTATTTTATGAACACAATGTATTTCTCAATATGTACACGATCATACTTTGCTACAGGGCAGGGTGATTATAGGTTAATCATCAACAGAAGATTAATTGGAAGCATTTGTAGGACTGATCTGTTAAGCTACAAGTTAAAGAAATTTAATCATCCATCGTTTTCACCAGGAGAGAAGCTACAGGAACGAACGAGACTGGGCGTGTAGAGTTCTTTATTAGAACATTATATAAATATCATGAGTGAGACGTTACAGAGGTTCATCCATTGATAATAATGATAACAGCAGCCGGAGAGAAAGGCAAGAGTATTTGTGAAGGTCATCCCGCCCCACGCTCAACGCTCCACCATCAAACAATGGCAGCCTCCTGGGATATACATAATCCTGACTCTGATGTATTGTTGTTCTAATTAGTGACTGCGGGAGAGTGGCAGCAACACACAAGGTAATTAAGGTGATATAATGTGACATTCCAGACCCCTGGGAAGCACGGGAGCAGACGTTTGGCTACACTACAACCTCAGGCAACACTTCACTATCACTGACGTGAAGACGACGTAAGATATTGGTTAAGTCTACTGGGTTTATTGTGGACCCTTTAGAGGGACGACACACACACACGCACACACACACACACACACACACACACACACACACACACACACACACACACACACACACACTTGATCTCCGGTTCCTGCATTAGCGAGGTAGCGCCAAGAACTGATGAAGAAAACAAGAGAACAAATGGGATCATCTTTAAAGGGATCAAATGGGAAATGATAAAAGGAGGAGATAGAATGATTACTTTGAAGGAAAGTTGAATGTCTGAAGAAAGAGTAACAGATATGGGGTGTTTGGGTCGCGGTAGAATGCAAATTGAGAGACTCATGGAGAGTAGTCTAGTGAAGAGAGAAGAGGTAGCAAAAGCCCTTCGTAAGATGAAATGTGGCAAGGCGGTTGCAGTGGATGGTATTGCAGTTGAATTTCTTAAAAAAAGGGGACGAGTATTGTTGACAGGTTAGTTAGGATTTTCAGTGTTTTTATGGATCATGGTGAGGTGCCTGAACATTGGCGAAATGCTTGTATAGTGCCACTGTATAAAGGAGATGGGAAAGAAAGAGTTTTCAAATTACAGAGTCGGAAATACCTGGTAAGTTGTATGGGAGAGTAATAATGGAAAGGGTGAAGGCATGAACAGAGCGTCAGATTGGGGGTAACAATTGGTTTTATAACTGACAGAAGATGTGTGGATCAGGTGATTGCCTTAAAAGACATGTTTGACAAATTTTTAGAAACAGAAGGATTTACATGGGACATTTATGAATCCGGAGAAAGTATATGATAAGGTCGATAGAGATGCCTTGTGGAAGGTCTTTTGGATATATGGTGTAGGAGGAAAATTGCCTAATGCAGAGAGAATTTGTTTGTTGAAGAGAATAAGGCGTGTGTACGTGTAGGAGGGTGGGTAGTTCAAAGTGAAGATTGGTCTGCGGCAGGGGCGTGTGATGTCTCCATAGTTGTTTAATTTGTTTATGGTTGAGGTGGTGATGGAGGCAAATGGAAGAGTATTAATGAAACGGTTGATTATGCAGTCTACAAGGGATGAAGTGGTCTGGAAAATGCGTCTGTTGTTTGCTGACGACACAGCACTGGTGGAAGATTCGAGGGAGAAACTACAGAAGTTGGTAACTGAGTTTGGAAGAGTGTATGGAAGGAAGTTGAGAGTAAATACGAATAAAAGCAACATTATTAGGTTTAGCATGGTAAAGCGACAGGTATGTTGGGATGTAACTTTGAATGGAGAAAATCTGGAGAAAATTAAGTGATTTAGACACTTGAGAATGAACATAGTAGCAAATGGAACCATGGAAGCAGAAGTGAGTCATAAGGTGGGTGAGGGAGCGAAGGTTTTGAGAACACTGAAAAATCTGTGGAAAGACAGGCCATTATCTGGGAAGGCGATAAATGTCTATGGTTGAAGGTGTAATAGCCCCAACAGTGTTGTATGAATGCGAGGCATGGGCTGGAAAGAAGGATGTGCGGAGGAAGGTGGAAGTGTTGAAAATGAAATGCTTTAGAAAAATATGTGGATTCGAACCTATGCGGGTCTGGTCCCAGGAAGCCCGGTCTTGCGTGACGGACTATAACGCAAACCGTTACACCATGGAGGTATGTGTGTGTGTGTGTGTGTGTGTGTGTGTGTGTGTTTGTGATTGCGTGGGTGGGTGGGTGACTGCTTGGAAGAATGCTTCCCCACGACCTTGTAATATATACCATTAAATAGGAGAAAAGTAAAGATTTATAAGATATAAAGATAAAAGATAAAGATAAAGATACTTTATTCGTCAAATTGTGATACAATAAATCTTGTATACAAAATGAAATTCTCTGTGGCTTTGGAGCTCCCTAGTTATAATTTGTACATTGTGAAATATATACGAAATTAATAAAGCTTAAAAATATAAAAATAAAACATTTCCTCTCGTTGTTAGCACTGGTCCGACTCTGAAGAAGTTTTCTATATCGACACTGTCGAATCCTTTATTTCAAAACATTTTATAAACTTGCCTCGGAGTCGCCTCTTGCTGGGACAAAAACAAATTCAGTCCTCGCACTCTGTCCTTACATGGTTTCTTACGTAAGGAAGGAATGAATTTAGTTGCTCTTCGTTGCACTGCTTCCAATGTAAGAGCATCCTCATTTTGGTAGGGGATCAGAGCTGCACTGCATATTTAAGGTGGGGGTCCAACTAGACTCAGATACAGTGGCAATATTACACATCCTTGCTTTTCCAAGTAAATGTTCTTTTGCTAAATCCTAACATCCTCTTTACCTTCTTCGCAGCCTCGTGACATTGCTGGGAGAATCTGAAGTTGTTGAAGACAGTGACCCTAGAGACCTCTCACACAAGGGGATGTCCTTTATCTTGTGGCCCAACAGTTCATAATCGAATTTCTTGTTGAGGTTTCCCACTTGCAACAGCAGGCATTAACTGACATTGAATGACATTTACCATTTCCTAGACCATTCAGCTATTTCATCTACATCCTCTCATTTTAGTGTATCTTATCCAGTTAACATGACAATGCCGATCTTTGTTCAGCTCTACATCAGTATCGCTGATATAAGTGATGAAAAGTGTAGATCTCAGTAAATATCCCTTGGGTAACCCAGAAGTAACGGGTGACCACGGTGATGATTCACTGTTCATTGCGTCACTTTGGTTCTCAATACGTTAACAGACTTGTAACCAGTTTCCTAAGGAATCAGTAATCCCCAGAGCCATGATTTCATACATCAGTTTAACGTGGGGGACTTTGTCAAATGCTTTTTGGAGGTCCAGAAATATGATATCTATTGCTATAGTCTTGTCATGGGTAGTGAATAACCTATGATAAAATTCACGGAGGCATGTTTAAGACATGATCGGTGCCTCCTTAATCTACGCTGTGTATTATTGATCTGACTGAGTTGTTCAAGAGGGAGAGAGAGAGAGAGAGAGAGAGAGAGAGAGAGAGACTGGCATAAAGCGGTCTCCTGTCCACGGTGGGGGCTTCCTTTGTTCAGTGATGCAGTCGGTTGAATCACCCAGGAATGACGGGAATTTCACGTGAGTCACGCCAGCGCTGGCCGAACTCCCGCCAACTTACCCAAGATAATTAAACTGAGAAAAAGATTTTCTCCTGATGATACAAGGGAGGTTGGTGTTATCATTACCACCACTGACGTAGACCACCGTAACTTGTGTCGAATTCTTGTCCCTTGGCTCATCCTGGGGTGGGTCTTCGCCTGTCATCCAGCCGTGTGTCTCCTGTACAGCCCGACCACAGGCCCTTGCCCAGGACCTGACTTTCCCTCTCTCAGACCCTGACCTTCTCTTCCCTAGGCACGCACTGTAACCAGAGAGCTGCGTTGTTTAAACACCTACTGTTTGTACTGTACGGGGAGGGAGTTTTACACTCGTGGGGCCCCATCTTTTAAACCATCTCTGCCATACAACTTTCCAAGCTTCAGTATGCTGTCAGCATTCACAGTTTCCTCATTCGGTCTGTTCTAATCATCCAGCGCTCTTATGCCATAAATATACTTTTTCACTCCCTTTCTAAAAGTTTTCTTGCTTAGTTTCGAGTTATGGCCTCTGTCTACATCTTTCGATGACCTTTTCACTAAAGACGTCGTCAAACTAGTATAGAGGCTTAGAGTCTGTTATCAAGTCTCTCTTACTTCTCTCTCTCTTCCATGGTGGAAGATAGATGGCCTCTGATCTCTCGCTGTAACTCAGGTCTCTTAATTCCTCTACCTTCTTTGTTCCCCTCCTCTGCACCATCTCTGTTAGATCTCTGTTCGTCTTCAAGCGTGGTGACCAAACTTAAGAAGCATATTCAAGTTTTGGCCAAATAGAAGATACGAATAGTTTGCTGAATATTTCCTTATTTATGAACTAGGATGCTGAGAGGGGCTCTGGAGACAGGTTGGCTACAGTGTCGATTCCCAAGTCATTTCACGTACCGATTCCTTCAGCTGATTCCCTTTTAGATCCTGTGTATGTGACAACTATTTGTGTATGTAGAGAAAGAGTGTTTTACGCTCGTGTTGCCCCATCCCTTAACCCTGTATATATGTACCATGTCTTTACTCCTGTTGATGTATGAACACTCACGCCCTGGCCTATGTCAAGTACCCATTTCATCGATATTTCCGAGGGGAGGATGAACAGCTGGATGGACTGTGGACCGGCTGCCGCGACCAGGATTCGATCCTACGTAGGTTTAATCTCGGGCGGCCCGCGCGTGCGTGACGGTTAGTAACGCTAAACGCTACGCCACGGAGGTCCATGTATGTGTGTGTGTGTGTGTGTGTGTGCGCGTGCATGTGTGAATTAACTCGTGGGTCCCCATCTCTTGAACCTTCACTGCTATCATACAACTTTTAAGAATTCTGTATGCTGTCCACATTTGTTATTTCCTCATCCAATCTATCCCTTCATCTATTATTACCATAAAAATACTCCTATGCATTTTCTTTTAACAGGTTTCCTGTTTGATTTCATGTTATGTCCCCTGGTTGTTCTGTCCGTACATCTCTCGAAGAAGTGTTCACTACGTCATCACTCTTTTCTCTTCCATGGTGGGCAAAATTTAGGCCTCCAGACTTTCCCTGTAACTCTGTTCGCTTAATCCTGGCGCCATCTTTGTTGCTGTCTTCTGGGCCTTCTCTATTTAGCTCTTTGTGCCTCTGTAGGTGCGCTGACCAGACCTTAGAAGCATCTTCTTGTTTTGGTCTCATGCCAGACTTGAACAGCTTCTTCAATATTTTCACATCTATCAACTCGAATGCATTTCTGGTATCTGCCAGCAAACAGTTGGTCTCCTTTGATAATCTCTCAAGGCGTAGTAAATCTGGCGACGTTCTCTGTCACACACAGGTTCCTTCCGATTATTTCCTGCTGGATGATATTCGTAACGACCATTTCCCTCGTTGTGCCCCATCCCCATCAATTTACAGTTTGCTCGGGGGATGAATTTCATCAGCCTCAGATCAGCCCAACTGTGGAGTCTGTGTAAGTCCCCTTGTAAGTTGATGCAGTCCTCCTCGCTTTGTGCTTCCTTCATGACCATTGTGTGTGTGTGTGTGTGTGTGTGTGTGTGTGTGTGTGTGTGTGTGTGTGTGTGCAGGTGTAGGAGCGCCCCGATGGCTGGTGGTCGAGGCACACCGAGCCAGCAGACGACACCTGCAAAAACTAGAACGTTTCAAGGCGATCCGCTACGGGCGTGAAGGGTCGGACTAGTTTACATGGGCAAATTGGAGCTAGACGATTAATCTGGGAAGGGGTAATGGCGGTCGTGCAGAGGTTGGGGGGAGGGACGTAGAAGAGGGCCTGGGATGGGGGGGGGAAGGTAAGTATATAGATATATGGCTAGTATGGTGGTGGTTAGCTTTTTGTGTGGGGAGGCAGCCCATGGGTAAGACTGAGGGGTGAGAGAGAGAGAGAGAGAGAGAGAGAGAGAGAGAGAGAGAGAGAGAGAGAGAGAGTTGCACTCGTCAAGAGGCACATAAACAAGATCGTCTATTAATCCTTCAAATCCTAAGTTTCTAAGAAAATCCTTTTCTTTAGTGAACTCCTTTGGTCGCAAGTTCCTCGCCAGAGCATTTACAGACGAGGCAAAAAAAAAAAAAAAAAAAGAATAGGGAGACAGGTGGAGGTGATGGAGGTAAAACGCAAACAAATGAAAAGTTTTGTAATGATACGAGGACGAAGAGGGACGGCAAAATGTCATCCAGTTATCAAAAAATCAGATCCTCACACACAACTTTCGCTCCCCACATCCAGCCAGTCTGGTCGAGATCGTATTCAAGACCTACTTATCAAATTAAAGCGTCATACTCGAGATTACGTATAAAGGAAAGACATATGCAAAGAGTAAAATCGAGTTTGAATATGATGCGGATGCTTAAGATTCAGAAAAGATTTTGCCATGTCCCGATGAACAGATGTGATGGAGGAACATAAGATGGAGTATATCTTATTTCGTTACCAGTGACTCTGAAGACACTCCTCCAGCGCTGGGGCTGGTCATCGGTGCCCTTAAACCTCTGCATAAACGATGGGAGTTCTCTACCGTTATCTACATAGTGCATGACGTCGTGATGGCGTTATTCGTCATTACAACGTCAGCTTCTGGTATGGCAGGAGGTTCCCGCAGGAAATCTTAACTTGAACCACAGATGATGAGGAGAACCTCTTGGGTTGGGACATGACTGGATGTGAGGTGGACTGGCCACAGCCTGGGGCTGACCTCCGCCCCGCTGAGCCTTTGTTACCCGTGTGTTAAGGTCGCAGGTGTTGACTCGAGAGTGTTGTGGCTGGTGGTGTTGAGAGCGTTGTGGCTGGTGGTGTTGACTTGAGAGTGTTGTGGCTGGTGGTGTTGACTCGAGAGCGTTGTGGCTGGTGGTGTTGACTCAAGAGAGATCGG
>JAYMFT010421838.1:0-17603 GCA_038088735.1 Panulirus argus
ACTCAAACATACATTGAATATTCTTACCAACCAATCAAAAACACAGTCACCCCCTTTCTTAATAAATTCAACTGCAATACCATCCAATATATATATATATAAAGCCTGAAACCATAAAGCTACAACCTTCAGGAGAGAAAGAGAGACAGTAACTGGCGCGTCGCAGCCAAGCGAGGGTCGTGACTGCCTGCTGGGGCACACAGGTCGTCGGGGGTCAGGACAAGTCATTCAAGGGGTCCGGCAAACCAGATCCCGAACCATTAACCTCCGATCACCACGCAGCGGTGATATCATTCTATAGTAGGTTTTCAAGCGCCACCTTCATCCAGAACTGGGAGGGGTGGGGGTTGGGGGGGGGGGAAGGGAAGGAGAAGGGCCCCCCGGCGTCACCATCACCTGTCAAAAGTCCGCCTTTAAAGAGGACACAGCTGAGGTCATCCAACCCAACCCTCACACCCGATAATCATAATCCTACCGAGATTAAAAGGCATAAGAGAGAGAGAGAGAGAGAGAGAAGGCTGCGCAACCCACATACAGCTAAGCCTAACTCGGCCGTCGCCCCGACATACCAAAGATCCGTAAGATCTTCCTAAACGCAAATATTCCATTAATGCCGACACTCGAAGGGGCAAGCTAGCACCGTCAACTCTCGATCCCTACGGCTTGTGTTCTATTTCTTACTTAATTAACGCAGGTGACTGGCACAACTGTTGGGAATCCCCAGTTCTGATTAGCTTGGAACTTTCCCGAGGATGCAACCGTCTGGCTTGACTCAACGGCGGTTGCGATCAAACGACTGACTCTTCACAGGCTACCAGCAATGACTGACTCTCCAAAGGTTATATAACCAATGACTGACTCGCCGGGAACACAGTTACGGTGAGGACCTATACGGGGAATCGCGTAAAAAAGCGTTGGCGGTGGTGATAGTGCTGGTGATAACGGTGGTGGGTGGGTGACAGTGCCGGTGATAACGGTGGTAGAGGTAAACAGTGCTGGTGGTGATACTGATGATGGCTGTGGTGATGGTGCTGGTGATATAGGCGGTGTTCATAACGCTAATGATATTGGTGATGATGGTGATAACAGTGCTGGAGAAAATGCTGGCGGTAGTGCCTGGTGATAGTGGTGGTGGTGATGGTGGTAACAAAGCTGGAGATAACGGTGGTGGGAGTGCTGCTGATAATGGTGGTGGTGGTAGTGCTGGTGATAGTGGTGGTGGTGGTGGCAGTGCTGGTGATAGTGTTGGAAGCGGTGGTGGAAGGGGGTTGTTGGGACCAGGAGGCGCTGACCACCACCAGGTCAACAGGTGACCTGGCGTCACCCCACCAGCACCCAGAAGTGCGGCACCTGCGTCACACAGAGCGCTGACCTCAGGTCCCGCGGTCAGGCGTCAAGTGACATCAACGGGAGCTGTGATGAGTGATGTGTCAGAGAGAGAGAGAGAGAGAGAGAGCAATACCAGGGTAGTATCGGAGAAAGTAATATCCTCCGGGCGGTGCTGCTGGTGGAGGCGGCGCCCTTTCCTCACCTTCCGTGTCTATGGTGATCTTGGCCGAGCCGCCCGACGCGCTGGACCACTTGAGGGTGTACTGCGTGCTGGGGCGCAGGCCCCCCAGCACCAGCGACTCCTCCCCAGCGGGCACGATCTCCCTCAACCACTCTGTGCTCTCCGCCGCCTACAGCGCCGCCGTCAGCGTCGCCATGAAAAAGCGGACGGAAATGAGTACAAGACTAAGGAGAGTGGGAGGAGGAGGAGGAGGAGGGGTGTGGGTGGGGACGTTGGGAGGAGGTGGGGGGTGGGGAGGTTGGGAGGGGAGGCGGGGGTGAGTGGGGAGGCTGGGGGAGGGGTGAGGTTGGGAGGGGAGGGTGGGGAGGTTGGGAGGGGAGGGGGGGTTGTTGGTTTCTGTACCCGAGGCAGGGGGGGGAGTCAAATGTGGTGGATTACTGTCTAATGGTGCAAGACGCCCCCCACCCCTTCTTAAGCATCAATGGTACGACCCCTGGGACCAACGGTACGACCCCCTCGAGCACGGCGGTACGAACCCCTCAGGTACGACAGCCTGACCTTCTTCCCTTAACCTAACGCTTTGAGTGTCGGGATCAAAGGTCACGCCATCATACACAACTGGGTCGTACCGTCGTGCTCAAAGGGTCGTACCGTCGTAATTAAGGGTCGTACCTTCGTGCTCAAGGGGGTTACGAGACCTCGCCAGGGGCTAATTGACATATCCTAAAAATTATTCCTTACGTGAATATTAGTTCTGATAACAAGTCAGAATTGAATAATACATACAATATATAATGGCAAGTATAACTGAATAATTAATACATTCAAAGTATAATGGTAAGTATAACTGAATAATTAATACATTTAATGTATAATGTTAAGTAGAATTGAAAGATTAATACATATAATGTATAATGGTAAGTACAACTGAATAATTATTATGTATAATCTAAAGCCTTCCCGCAAACCAGATGGGATGGGGTCATATCAAATCAAACCAGTGTAAATATTAACGTTACCATGGTACAGAGACGGCGTCACCTAACACAGATGGTGCCATGGGATGAAGAATCCTATTCCAAAGTTGGGTGTTGAGCCAGCTGTACTGACCTTACTGAGCCAGCTGTACTAACCTTACTGAGCCAGTTGTACTGACCTTACTGAGCCAGCTATACTGACCTTACTGAGCCAGTTGTACTGACCTTACTAAGCCACCTGCACTGACCTTACTGAGCCAGTTGTACTGACCTTCATGAGCCAACCATACTGACCTTACTGAGCCTTTTTGCACTGACCTTATAGTAGACCTCGCCGCCCTTGGAGGAAGGCAGGACGATAGTGGAGGAGTTGTGGGACACCTCCCGCACCTTCAGGGCCTGGGGGGGCTGAAAAAAAAAAAAGAAAAAGGTCATGAACGATGAATGTCACAGGTCAACATTCCTTTGCCCCCTCCCCCCACCATCCCAAATGTCACGTCTTTCACGTTGTACTAACGTTAAATATACGTTTTAACGAACCCACATTTACGTTACTTTAAAGGTCAAATGACCATTAAGGTCAATAACGCACACTACAGGGCCTGCGGACTAATAACAATATATCGTCCAACACTGTTGGGGGGGGGCCCAATTAACATTAATGCACACTACAGGGCCCACAGTGCCTAATCACATCAATAATGCTTACTACAGGGCCCAGTTGCTGAGTTACACTACTAATATGCACACTACAGGGTCCAGTGACTACTTGTACCAATCATGCACACTACAGGGCCCAGTGACTCTACCACTAATGCATACTACAGGGCCTCGTGGATACCTCATGAAATCTTCGGGGGTATTCCACCCCAGGTAGCCCGGACTGGGCCCAAGCTGCCGGAATGGGTCGCTGGTCGACCAGGCTGTTGGAAGCCGCAGCCCACATAACCCACACAGCCTGGCTGGTCCGGTGCACTTTGCATGTACTTGTCTGTCTTACTGTGCATCCCATGCTGTTTCTGACGGTAGATGGCACGGTGGCGGGGGGTCTTGGAACCCCGGGTGGTCCCTATCGTTGTGCATACGACACCTTTGGATTTCAGAGGTAGTATTTTGCAGTCTTCCACGCCTTTCCGAACGTAAATTGGGGACCTTACCTTCTAGGATTTTCCAGGTATAGATGATGACAATATATCTCTCCCGTCTGCGTTCTATAGAGTATAGTCTCGGGGATTACAGTCGTTCCAAGAGGTTTAGTTTCTTTAGCACATATAACTATGGGCTGTGAATGATCTATAAACACTCTCTAAATCCGTAATTCCGCCCGCCTTGTAGGGTTATTTTTGAACGCAAGACTATCAAATTCTTGAACAAATTGTGTCTTACCTAATATCATCATTGTTTTTTTCTTCCTTTATCTTGAAGGTCCGCAGGATCCAGCCTGCCATCCTTCTGCATGAGGCAACCGTTGTTGCGTTATCATTTTCGTTGAGGGTTACGTCGTTGGACATTAATACTGCTGGTCTTTCACATCATTCATCTGTGTCTGTCCGTTATTTTTTTTTTTTTATTTCCTTCATTTTCCCCATATCAGAGGAGTTGAAAATTAGCTCCACTAAGTGTTGTTCTCGCTTGCCCAGTTAAAGACTTCGTTTATGTCTCTTTGTAGCCTTGGGAGACAGTTTTTTTTTTTCTACTGTGAAGGCACTGCAACTATGTGTTGTGATCTATTACTTAAAAAGCTGTATACCCATATCCCATTTTTTCCGGTTATTCCCATCTTTCGCTTTTTGTATGCTACGACACCATGGTCACATTTGTCAGACGCCTTTGAAAGTCACGTAAATAACGTCAGCATTCTGTTTTCCAGAGCTTCAACAATCTCCTATCAACTGAGGCGCAAGATCATCCCGCCCTGAAACCATGTGGGTTCCTCACCTCCATAAATTAATCAACTTTCTGCTTTAGACTCTTCTGAAGATCTTAATCATATGCGATGCTACAGTTATCGGTCGATAGGCTTTTGGGACTACGTTTGCTTCCACATTTGTGGAGTGGGGCGATGCGGGTGAAGTTATTCTTTTTCTTTAAGACTCGAGAAACGATGCCAGAGTCCAGACTTTTTCTCCAGAGGATATTCAGCGCATGTGCATGATGTGTCTTGCAATCCTTTGTGAAGACGGACTTCCACGAGTCCGGGGATGGGGCTGAGTGCATGGGTTGGCCCTCAACGGCCCTCTCGATATCTTGCGGTGAGGTGATGCCTGCTATGTTTACACTCGGAGGATTACTGTTTAGGAAGGAGTCTGCTGGATCAATTATATCTCATATTGTTTTTGGTTCACTGAATACCTATCCACAGTACCAGTTTAGAATCTCACTCATCCCTTGACAGTCGCCTGTAAGATTACCTCCTGTTTTTATTGGGCCAATTGAGTTTCGTGGTCCTGAATATGAGTTTTGCGTGAGTAAAAATATTTTGGGCTATTTCTTAATACATTTGTTTTCTTTTTTTATCTGTGTTCCATTCGAGATTTTGAGCTTATGGTCTGCGTCTGATAATTTACCTGACAGGATTTCTTTGCTGGGTGAGCAGCTGCGGCCTCTTTAGATCTGCAATTCTTAATTCGCCTCCTGTAAAGTGCTCGTCTTCCCCGTTCTAGCCTAAGACCTTACTTGCTTTCCTCTCGCTGGCACATGTCTGCTGCATGCATGTCTGGAGTACTCGGGAGGTCATGACACCTACACATTCCTCTTCCGTTCTGGCACTCGGCAGGGTTTCCCCACTCTGTCGTAAATGCCTCACTGATTACATCCTCCCACTCTATCCGTTTACTATCAAATCTAATCGTAAATGCCTCACTGATCACATCCTCCCACTCTATCAGTTTACTATCAAAACTAAATAATGCACGCTACAGCGCCCAGTGACTGTACTAATAATGCACACTACAGGGCCCAGTGACTGTTACCAATAATGCACACTACAGGGCCCAGTGACTGTTACCAATTATGCACACTAAAGGGCCCAGTGACCACTGTTACCGTACTAGGATCCACTGATTATCAACGCCAATCACGAACACAGTCACACTACATACTTACTTATAACGCCAATAACCACGTCTCACTAGCGTGCGTGTGTGTGTGTGTGTGTGTGTGTGTGTGTGTTTAGTTAACAGTCTGTACTGTAATTGGAGGGAGTTTTGCGCTCGTGAGGAGGCCCCATCTCTTTGAACACACATCTCACCTACAGTTGGCTGGAGACACCCCAGTGTACATCACACTGGTCTCTGAGCCATATTTCCTTCGCGACAACGCTGATGCACTGTACAGCGAACACTAATAGCAAGAACAACGAACAATACGTATCCCAGCCTCCCTTTACAATGACACTATTTACCCCCTCACACACACACACACACACACACACACATACACACACACACTCCAGGGCACAACATGGACAAAATAATCAACACAAGAAATGGCGTAGCCAGTGACTTGTAATGCTCACCTTGGGGAAGTCCACTGGGAGGTGATGTGGCGACTGGATGATGGTGTCGTCCTCTGTTTTGGGAGAGACGGAGGGGAAGAAGGCGATCAGCGTGTACCACGTGAATCGTGCGTTCATTAGAGGAGGGACACAAAAGTTCATATGGGTACAGCTCAAGGAGAAGTGACGGGTGCGCCCTCGGGCGGCACACCAACCTCTTATGTCATGAAAGCGTGCAAATGAGACGACAGGTTATCAAGGTTATATATTCACCTCATAAAAAAAAAGGATTAGACCACAAGAAGAGATGCAAAACGGGGAAAAAATAATCTGAAAGTCCAGTATCCCTAAAAGTCAATCGGTCAGTGAAAAGAGAAAGAGAGAGAGAGAGAGGTCTGTCGAAGTGTGTGCAAAAAAAAAAAGTTCTCACACTCTGAAACGTCAAGTGCCCAGCGGTGAGTGGACGGCTTAGCAGTCCTCCTGCCGCAGCAAGAAAGAGTACGCAACTACCACACCATTTGCAGTGACGGAGTGCAAGTGCCGTGTGCTCTAGCGAGTCGTCAGTCCATCACTGTTAGTTCGGTCCCAGTCTGATTCACTGTTGTAATCTGTACCGTTACCTGTATCAAAGTACAGTGCCTTCTTTTTCTCTCTACTGTCACCGTAAAATATTCACCCTTATTATCTAAGTCGTGTTCTGTTTGGTGGTGTTATAGGGCCGGTTGGGAGAGCCTGGTCCGTCCTGATCTTACCTGAAGGCATCCTGCCCTCCCTGGCTTGGCTCAGTGCCAGGTCCTCCTCCTGCTGCAGCGCTGGGGTGGCGTCCGTGGCCAGGTCCTCCTCCTGCTGCAGCGATGGGGTGACGTCCGTGGCCAGGTCCTCCTCCTGATGCAGCGCTGGGGTCACGGCCGTGGCCAGGTCCTCTTCCTGCTGCAGCGCTGGAGTGACGTCCGTGGCCAGGTCCTCCTCTTGCTGCAGAGCTGGGGTGACGTCTGTGGCCAGGTCCTCCTCCTGCTCCGGCGCCGGAGTGACGTCCGTGGCCAGGTCCTCCTCCTCCTGCAGCGCTGGGGTGATGGCCGTGGCCAGGTCCTCCTCGACACCAAAGGCACCACCAGTCATCTCCGTGACCACGTCCACGTGATGCTGCACTGTGATGCGGTGCACCTGCTGGCCCTGCTCATCGTACTCCACCACAACGGCCGCCTGCTCGTCCATCGCCTCCTGCTCCTGCTCCCCCGTCGTCAGCTGAGTTTCCTCCACCTCCCGCAGCATGGGCATGAGGGTCGTTAAGCCCTCTCCCTCTCCCATCGTCTGCTGGTCGAGGTCGTCAGCCTCGGGAGGTCCGAACGTCGTGATCTCCACCTGCGGAGCACCTGTCGACTCCGCCGTGGTATGGGCAACGGTTAGAGCCTCTTCCCCAGCAGGAGGAGGAGCAGAACCAGCAACAGTAGCAGTAGTGGAGGTGCTGCTTGCGATCTCCCACTTCTCCAACGGCTTCCCTTCTACCTTCTTCTTTTCGTTCTTCTTCGTCAGTTCTCCCTCCAGGTCCTTCAGCCTCCTCTGGTACTCCTCCTCGCTGATGGGGGGAGCGTGCCCCTGGCCCACATTACGCCCCTGGAGCGCTACGAGGTGCTGCTGGTCACTCACATACTCCTCCTGGGTGAGGTGCGTGGGGTCTGTGAGGACAGGGGAGGTCAGGAGGGAGGGCTGGGCCAGGCTGTTGGCGCAGGCCACCACCACGCAGCACTGGTCTGCCTCGGGGCGATTGCGCAGCTCGATGCACAGCTCCTGGTTCGCGTGCTGTCCGGCCAGGAACAACCCCTGCGGACAGACCACCGGGCCGCAGCTGAAGGCGCCGTCGGAGCCGCAGCGGCACTGCTGCTGGCACTCGCCCTCGTAGCGAACCTCGCCCTCGGCGTAGAGGCGGCCCTCATGCTCGCATCCTGAAGAGGGAGATGATCAGGTCTGGCGTTGGTCACCCACCACAGCCCCCGATCACCCGTACAGCAGCAGTGGGGTGGGTGGGGGGCGGGGCGTCGCAGCAGTAGCGGCGGCGGCGGCGGCCCAGGTGATCGTATTACATGTTATCAGCTGAAGCAGTCAGTGACCTGGCGTGGCACTAGTATGTTACAAGTGTGACTCGTAGGGGGGAGGGGGTAAGGAAGCAGCTGTGAGCGAAGGGGGGGTGGGTAATGTTACCATCGACCAGCCTATGTGTGTGTGTGTGTGTGTGTGTGAAGCAGAGGCTGTCGGTTAAACAACTACCCACTCACCCTCCTAGCGGATCCTTGCTGGGGACAATACGGGGTTAATTCGTGACACAAGGGACGCGGATGTTATGTCAAAACTACGGGGAATAATGTGTTGGTGGTGATGTTGAGTACCGACTTCGTCACATGCAGAGGTCTAACTATTCCCTCCCCCCCTCTCCTCCACCAGGAGGGGAGTGGGAGGGGATGATTCTCCACTTCTCTCCTCTACCTCCCCTTCTAAGGATCACCCGATCCCTGCCAACATCTAAGCACCGCTAAACTACCCTCATACAAAAAAAAAAAAAGAAAAAAACCGAAGCACCCGGGACAGGACATTCACAACACGATGCTCAAAATCTCCTCCCTTCACTACACGCCTCGGGCATACACACTCAGCAAGCGCAACTCTACGACCCGGAGAGAGAAGTACGCGATGCAACAGCATCTTTTCAGTCACGTCGTGAGTAATTGTAATCTGTCGTGCTCCTGAAGACGTCCCCCGTCACAACCTCCCTGTCCTTCCTTCCCACAGTCCCGTGAACCGTCTAAAGAAGCAAAAAACCTCGTCCATTTCCTTTGACAACAAGAGTTTTAGAGCAGCTTTATCTCTCTCTCATTAATATGTCTTCATTTTAAGAAATGGTTCAAGCGTCAGTTGCTTCTGCGTCAGGCAAAGAGGAGGAAGGCAGGGGGCGCTGGGCTTGGGGAGGGTCCGCCTCGTCGACTGTCGGCAATCCAGAGGTATAACCGTCGGTCTGGGTCTCTGTGTGCGTGTGTGTGTGTGTGTTTTGAGTTCGGGGGAGGGGAAGCTGGGTGCGTGCATGACCCACGAATAACTCTTCCCCCCCCCCCCAACCTCACATTCTCAGATCATGTCGGATCATGCAGGGAACATGCATCACATTCACACACAAGGAACATGCTTGGAACATGCGCATTAAAAAAAAAAAAGACGGACGGGCGGGATTTCCTGTGTCACTTCATTACATAAAACTCCCCCACGCAAACACACACACACACACACACTCATACATTACATTCTCCATGCAACGGAAAGACTACTCGACATTGTATTCCATGCAAGCAGACACGAAGAGTCCCAGACACAGTCACCGAAAACTACTGACTATGCAAAAAAAAGGGGGAGGGGGAGGCTAGAAAGAGGGGGGAAAAAGTTGGGTATGGTGGGGAGCAACTGTTTGCAATGTCTGGTGAGGTGGGGTGGGGGGAGGAAGACCCACAGAAGCAAGCAATGCATGTACAAAGCTTTAAGCAGTTACCCCTACATAAGGGACCATAATGAGTTACCCAAACATGAGGGACCATGATGAGTTACCCAAACATGAGGGGGCGCCATGAGGTACACAATACATGAGGTACCATGAGTCAGACAACATGAGGTACTGTTCCATGAGTTTCCCAGTACAAAAACCTCTCTAGATAAAGTCTGATGACACTCACACACATACACACACACACACACATCAACGTAAGCAAGAGAGGTGTTACCAAGCCAACAAAAAAAAAAGGGATTCGGAACATGCGTTAGTAGTGACTTATGCTAAACATGCCAATAGAGATATGACATACAATATATATATATATATATCATGCTAAGGTCCTGGGCTCGATGGGTGCAGACAAGCACCGGAATCGGGCCTCCAAAGATGATTCTTTCTTTCCCTTGGGAAAGACATCCTTCCCTGCCCGCCAGCTATAATTAAGAGCTAAGTGGATTCCGTGAGGCGGATATCACAACTGCCCCCGTCTGTCTGCCTGGGGTCGGACGAACGATGTAATATTTAATGAATCATCAGATTAGAATGAAGAAAAATCACTGTGTTCATTCCCAGAGAAAGAGAGAAAAAAAAAAGAAGCTAAACTATTAGAAAAAAAAAACGTTAATGAATTTCTCTGGAATGATGACATAAAAAAAAAAAATGATCATCCGGGGAAATATTTTCCACCCGTGACAGTAAACATCTCCTGGCGCATCCTGCCCCCACATCCGTGGTACCGCCGCCTCAAGACTGTTCATTAACATACTGTTATCTGTTCAACCACTAAGACCATCCGTCGTCGACAAGCAAGGCTGTCGCGTTCCCACGCTGAGCACATCTACCTCTCCCCCCTCCCCCCCTCCGCATCTAGGGCTCGAAGGGGGGAGGGAGGCGGTTTGGCGGTAAGGGGTGGCATGGGGAGGGGGGGGTGGGGGCCGGTGGCCCCAGGGTTCGGTAGAATACCTGTCTCCGCCCCCCCGTGGGGAGGGAGGAGGAGAGGGAGGGAGGGGGTTCTACAAGGTCAACCCTGCCCCAGGCTTATATACTTCCTGCCTCCCCCTTCCCCCTCCTAACCACCCCCCTTCCTCCCCTCCCCCATGACAATCACCAGCCATCATGGTACCTGATGACCTGCTCTTCTTCCTCCCCACGTGACCTTACCCCTTGCCTCCCCCCCCACTCACCTCATCTTCCTCCACTCCCCCCCCCCCCACCCTCACTTCACCCCGATTCATCCTTAACTCCCCCAGCATCTGTGACCTCTCGGGGGGAGAATCGGTGGGGGAATTAATCAACCTAGTTAGTCACGGGTTAATTAACATAGTTAACACCAAAACCGGCATGCAGACTTAACGTTACCCCTGCAGGAGTCATCGATACACCTAATAATCTATACCACATAACTTCATTAATTAGGAGGTAATTAATTCTGAAATCATTCGTATAGTTTATATATTAGGCTGTATGGAATGAGGATGCCGCTAGACCTTATGAGAGGTCCTGGGTTCGAGGCCCTGCGTCGCTTCAGGCCTACTCCAAGTGTAGTAGATCGGTGATCACCTCCTACTACCACTCACTCCTCTACGCCTGAAAGTCCCTTTCCATTTTGAGCACGTACGGCAGGATCCTTGAGCCCGTCGGTCGCACCGCCGTGCCCAGGGACCGTGCCGCCGTGCTCAGGAGGTTTATAAATCCTACATCCATCCGTTTTCCCTCTTCCAATCTGGCTTGCCATCCACAGAGCGGGCGGCCTCCTCTCCCCTTTTTCCCCACAACCACGGAGCCAGCTGCACCCCCGCCCTCACCAACCTGCGGTGGAGGCGTTGTTGGGGACGCAGACGTTGCCCTGGGAGTCGGGCAGGGTGCCCGCAGGACACTCGCACACCGGCCGGTGGTCCTTGGAGACGCACACGCCGCCCTTGAGCGTGCCCCTGCACGGCGTCAGGATGGGACATGGGTCCACGCACACCATGCCCAGGCAGAAACGATCCCCCGGGCAGTCGCCATCAAGTCGGCAGGAGTACTCCGCTGTTGGGAAAGGGGAGAAAAAGAAAAGAATTCCATTAGTCAATCTGTCTGAGAGGAAAGAATTCAAATGGTTGATATTTACCGGTGAAATGGGTACAATGATTGGAGCCTTCAACATAAAAAAAAAATATTGAAAAAATATCGCATGTAAGTGAGACTGTCAAAAATACATACTCCTATAACGATTTCGTAAAATCTGTGCAATCACTAAAACGGCGTGCTACACACCAAACACAAAAATCAATGAAAGACTAGTAACCTTGACTCGAGTGCCCACTGGGCCTCTCCTAGTCACACTCCCACTGACCAACAACATGCGAGACACAGGGAAGCATGGCTCGAGTGTGTGGCGGTGGGGAGTTTTGAATATGTTTAGATAAGTATTGAGTTGATTAGGTAATTTTTTCTTCATTCTTAATTATCTGTAATCTTGAAACAAATTTTTACTTGTAAACTTTTGCTTACTTTTTTTTTGTAATAATATCAATTGTGTTAACTAATCACACTGTTGAATTCGCTCGTCAAAGTCTGTAGGAGCTGTGCTTCATACTTTTTATAAAGTATGAGCTACTAAATAAATGCAATTCAATTCAATTCACACTCAGCCAGCCTAGCTGACACCAACCTACATAAGTCTCCATTTTGGAATTATCAATCCACAGTGATTGGGGAACGTGCGAAGAACGGTCTAAACCACGCATGCAAACCAGGATATCTTGAGAACACAGTCTGCCACTCACGAGAGGGGCAGAGGGCGCACCGTTTCCGTAAAATTAATCCGGAATCCTAAAGGCGCCGCCATTACCCTTGCCAAACGATCCACAATTTCAAAATCCCTGAGGGGCTAGGCTGCCGCTTCCGTTGTGACTGACAGAATAAGCTGCACAACTGGTTAACAACAAGCAGAATTCTTTTCTTTTTTTTTTAATAATCCACGTAACTGCTTACTTCCCTCTGCGGGGAGAATCACCCTCGACTGTGGCTGGTCGATCGTACGTGACGTCATTACAAACTTACCAACCAACCAACTTCATTTCACACGTCCAAGATGGCGACCGTTTTGACGCGGGAAGATGACATCGAGTTGGTTTGTCTAGCCCTATCAACTGCCAGCGGTCATGCGTCAAGCTGCTTCATCCACCAACCGAAAAATCTCCAGAACATTCTTCCGATGTTGAGGATAGTTCTCAGCTCCACATACCATTTACACTCTTACTAAATGCGTGTGTGTGTGTGTGTGTGGCTCTCGTGGGGACTCGGGTAGGCTAACCAGTCTGGTCCTGGTCGCCCACATCCACCTGACCTTCGACGGCCATTAACCCAACCGTTGTTGAGAAATAATACTCAATGGCCGCCCAACATGGCATCCCACCGCCCTACCCCCATTCCCCTCCCCCCCCCCCAAATCGCTACATCTCCCCAAGATTATTTCTCTCCCAACAGCTTACTTATGAGGGTTGTTAGACGGTAAATGGACAAAATGATTACTTACCGACTGTACTACAAAAAAGATAGATTCGCTGGTCGATTGATTAATGACTTACCAGCCCGGGAGAGAGAAAAGAGCATCGACTGGCTTGGCAGTTAAACACATGTTGTTATTTATTTACGATCGCTTATACTCGGGCGCCCGGCCACCGCGATGCCGCATCCCTCTCTCCCCTCTAACTAACGTCTCGCGCCACTAGCAAGTGCTAGTCTAAGTGGCTGTATGATCACTTGTAATTGATCTAATGTAATCAAATGTAATCCGGCACCAACCTGATCATTTGGTAATACTAAACACTTCATATCTTTGTCGGCCTTGGGGTGGGTGGAAAATACGAGACGTTCGAGATGTGATCTATTTTCCTCTTCTAACCCCTCGCACACGGCAGGACGACCCCTTGGGCACGGCGGTACGACCCCCTGGGCACGACGGCAACGACCCTAGAGCTAAGAAGGGTGCAACCATCAGCTATAAGTAAACAAGCCCGGTGGCAGCAACATCCAACGACCTTACGAATGCAGCGATTCACGCCTTGAAGGATGCGACCGTCTCATCCCCCACGGTCCTGTGGTCGTGGGGGAAGGATGACACGTGCGTGTCTCGCATAACTCCCGGCGTTACGTCACACTCCCCCCCCCCCTCCCCCCTGGCTACTACTTTAGTCTCCCCTCGAGCGTCACCAAACAACCCCCTCCCCCCCACAACAGCTTTAACCGCCTCTCCGTCACGCTGCTGTGGGCGGTGACCATGGTGTCTCAACCGTCGTCCTCTGAGGTGGAGAGGACCTCCATCGCTAACCAGCGGAGGGGAAAAAAAAGGAAAAGAAGTTTGTTCAGAGGAGTCGTTAACGTCCTGAGCGCAGCAGCCGTGGTGGACATTCCCACAAGGGGCTGTGACGACGCCATCTTGTGGGCGGAAGGAGGGAAAGTACCCATTGTAGGGGAAAGATGTCGGAAGTTCCCCCTTAAGTCACCATGTCACTAGCCCACCCTAGCTGGACCAATGGGAGAGCGACTCCACGTCACTAGCCCACCCCAACTGACCAATGGGAGAGCGTCTCCACGTCACTAGTCCACCCCAACTGACCAATGGGAGGGCGTCTCCACGTCACTAGTCCACCCCAACTGACCAATGGGGGAGCGTCTCCAAGTCACTAATCCATCCCAAATGACCAATGAGAGAGCGTCTTCACGTCACTAGCCCACCCTAACTGACCAATGAGAGAGCGTCTCCACGTCACTGGCCAACCCCAACTGACCAATGGCGGGGCGTCTCTCTGCTCATCATCACCAAACAATGGAGTAATGAGGACCCAGTGTATCCTAACCTTCAAGACTTCCATTACCTAATGAGAGATAATCATCATCTCGAGCCGAAGAGGACGGGAATCAAGCGCGTTTAAATAAACGTGTGTTGTAATTACCACTGGGATAAGAGGGAGGGTGTGTGTATGTACGTGTGTGGGTATAGTAATTACCTATTTGTAATCATCTCTTTGTACTGTACGGGGAGGGAGTTTTACACTCGAGTGTGTGTGTGTGTGTGTGTGTGTAACACCCAGTTTGAATCCTAACAACTTCGGTCAACAGATTACAAATTTTTTTAGTCTAAATTCCTTCCAATGATTCAACAAAGATATCGTCTTCCTTTACCCCAGGCAAGCTGTGGAGATGTTGCCGAGGGATGGAGGGCAGGTGTTGCCGGGGGAAGGAGAGCAGGTGTTGCCGGGGGAAAGAAGGCAGGTGTTGCCAGGGGAAAGGAGGGCAGGTGTTGTCGGGGAAAGAAGGGTAGGTGCTGCCGGGGGAAGGAAGGCAGGTGTGCGGTAATGAGCCACTTATATGCACCAGCAGGTGGTGGGAAGAATGACGATGGCGTCCCAAGAACTACTTCAGGCACTGTCCTCTTCAGCCACCACTGCACACATAGAAGGGTTTGCCCCCTGCTTTCTTCCTCAGTGGGGCCGATGGACAGCCCCTCTCTGCAGTGGGTACTGGGGTGTCTAACTCCCACTGGAACAAAACATACTCATCCTCTCCAGTGGGTTCCACCACTTGATCTCTCCCGTCCCCTGACATGGAAGACTCATCCTCACCAGTGGTGGTGGGGTGGGGTAGGGGGTCACCCACCTGACCTCTCCACGGGGCTGACCTTGTATCGCCTCCTGTTTCGAACCTGTCCCTTCTCCTTCTCGTACCCGTTCTCAAACGGGGTTCGACGCCCGGACGCTCGTGTTTGTGTGTGTGTGTGTGTGTGTGTGTGTGTGTGTGTGTGTGCGTTCATGACCTGACCTTCCGGCGGACCCCAACAGACACCCGTCCTCCTCCAACGGTCCTCATTCCTGTGACCTCTTGTTGTGCTGGGTCAAAGATTGACCTCCCTCTCTCTCTCTCTCTCTCTCTCAACAATGGTACCCAGCGGCCAGCCCGTCTCCGGACACAAGGAAAACGCTGTTCTTCTGAGCTAATAAATCATACAACCAAGATATTGTAAAATCATAAATCGCTACATACATCGTACCACAAAGTTCAAACGAAGGGATGTGACGCGTAGGCACCACCGCTAAAACAACAGTCCACCTTCTCACGCGCGGAGTGAAGGCTTTTCCCTGGCGAACAAGTCACCTAGCGAATCACAACAGCAGCTCCCCAGGAAACCACGTCTAACGTCCGTCACATAAAGTCTTCCTTTCCTCCTCCTCCTCCTCCTCCAGAAGACCGACATATGCTTAAGAAATGCACTACCTCTCGCCCCTCGGAGGCGACGGCGATGGGGACGCCCTTTTGAGCCACGTACGCGTGCTGTGTCTCGGGGAACAATCCCAAAGGGATGGGCATGCGTCCGCCAGTGGGAGCAAGTGAGGCGGAGTTCCTTGGATTCATCATCACTACGGCTCAGCTCACTCACTCTCTCTCTCTCTCTCTCTCTCACACACACACACACACACACACACACTTATAATCGACGAAAGCTGAGGGTAAAGCCAGCAATGAGAGAGAGAGAGATCAAGGGACGGGCTGTATGTTGATTCGCGTCCTGCACTTTCAAATTGACATTATTCATTACTCATGTTTTGACTCAGAGTTCTCAAGCAGGAGGTGAACAACACATCTGGGTAAACAAGCTGGGGAAATATCCATCGACGGAGTCACCAACAGCCTTCTCAGAACTCGCTGCCATATTTGGGTCAAAAACACAACTCGACATATTTGAAAATTTCAGCTTTCGATAAGAATATATATATATATATATATATATATATATATATATATATATATATATATATATATATATATATCTTTCTGCTTGAGTCCCTTCTATGGATCTGCTGCAGCACTCGGGAAGCCAGCCACGTCCGCTGTGCGGGATCACAAGTCATAATGTGTGATGGTGACCTTGTCTCTAATAAGGGCTGTTCAGCTTAAGCGTTCGCTGTCTTACGTATGGACGTGCCATATCGGGAATGACTGGTCTTGGGATGTGTTGAGACGGAGTATGTTGTTGTGATGAAGAGTTGGGTGGTGTCCAGAACGCACAGGAGAAAGCGTGAATCGTATATGTCTGGGTGGGGGGGAAGTTTCAGATGGGTGTATATCTAGTGGGATGGTGTTTTAAGATTAGGTTGGCGGGAGAGAGTGTTCAGTGCCTGTCGAGTTATTTCAGTGAGATGTTTCGTCAGTGTTGTGTCTGTCGGGTATACGTTGTTCGAATGCGAGCCAGAGGTCAGTTTTTACGCACCAAAACGCATCCTACCCTAATCCGGCGCCCATTGATAGACACAAATTAACACCCATCACACTGCGAGACCCGCAGACAACAACGCGGATTAACTGGCGACGGAGAACCAGTCTCCCGATCCGCCGAGAGTTAAGAAGAAAGGCTTCTAATGCCAGTAATTACAAGACAAAACATCCATTTGATAAAAGGAACATTCTCCCTGAACCTTGGATGCGTGAGGGAGCCGTTCTCATGGCGGAGGAGGGCGGGAGGTCGCGGGGTCCTGGGAGTCCGGTCGACCGCCTCACCGTCCGCTGTGGGAAGTGTCTCCTCGTTCCCCTCCGCCGCCCGCACTGCCTGATGATGGCGGGCAAATGTCGACTCCACGGGGTAATCACGGTGGACATAAGTACAGGAAGACGGGCAACCGGACGTGATTGTGGAGGCGCTGATGCGCACTCCCATGAAAAAAAAAAATGTGTGCATTGTATCACGCGCGCAATTATATCTCGCGTGTATTGTGGCGCACCTTCAACTCGCCCCCATTATACTTCTACAGTAGCACCCCGCCGCTTCTATAATATTACTACTGCCACGTTTCGACATTAAAGTATGCAGTGGTGGTTAAGTCTTCACAGTGGTGCCATTTTGGCCAAAGTATTCAGACCAGAAGTGACAATAGTGACCGCGTGTCACACCTACTCACATTCGGAACAATGGCGGTCCGTTTGGCCTTTGTACTCAAACGTACAGTTTATGAGAGGAATAATTTCCCTGCGAATATATATATATATATATATATATATATATATATATATATATATATATATATATATATATAAAACAAAAAAAAAAAA
>JAYMFT010421849.1:0-17602 GCA_038088735.1 Panulirus argus
ACTCAGTCTCTAGCTGTCATGTGTAATGCACTGAAACCACAGCTCCCTCTCCACATCCAGGCCCCACAGACCTTTCCTTGGTTTACCCCAGACGCTTCACATGCCCTGATTTCAGTCCATTGAGAGCACGTCCATGAAATCCAAAGGTTCTCAGAAGAGTCTATTGAGCCGGAGGGACAGACCTTGGGACTACATGTCTCTGTCCATATTGTTATGCATATATTGTTTTTATGAACCATAGAATATGATCATTATTATCTAGTAAATGTTGCAGCAGACTCACCCAATGTTTAAGACTGGTAAGTATTTTCTCCTCTTTCCAGCGTAGTATGTGCTCAACCCGACTTATACTCCACAGCAAGTGGTGGAAGTGGTGGTGCACCACGCAATGTCAGGGCACGCCCTGTGGTACAACAGTCGGTGGTCCTCGTTTTCCCTAACGATATATCTGTCATGTACTCCTGGTAAATCCCATTCTTGCTACGCGAGAGTGACATCCGCCTCACGTACATATATACGTGGCTTCCGGACCGCCAGTTGGGCTTGGGTCTGATTAAGGTGTGCAGTTCTGTGCTGGAGGGTCGGTGGGTCTGACTACAGGGAGAGGTGTACGGGATAAGCCAGTATAGAAGCAAAGTATTCAGTGGGAAGTTTGTGTGTCTTGGTAACACAGAGAAGTCTGAGGCAACAGAAGTCGGGCCAGTTTTTAGGACAAACGATCAGGAAATTGCGAAGGAGGGAGATGCTCCTGCTGGACTGTGAGAGAGGGAGATGCTGCTGTTGGACTGTGAGGGAGGTAAGTGCTGCTGGTGAGCCATGAGGGATGTTGATGCTGCTGCGGTTGGAAGTGAGGAAGGGAGATGCTGCAGCTATTGGAGTGTAAGGGAGGGAGGTACTGCCGCTGGGCTATGAGGGAGGGAGCAGCTCGTGTACTCTCCCTCCCCACGGCACTGGAGGCATAGCAAAAAAAACGAACTAGAGATAGAGCAGACAGCTAATGGACTTAAGACGCCTAACAAATGTTTCTGTACCGCGAGGGGCTTGGTGGAGGCCGCCGGACTCATAAATGGAACGCCTCAAGAAATTCCAAAAATGCCACTTTTTTTTTTCTCTCTCGTTTCGTTTGGTGAGAGGTGAGAGTGGATGTGAGTGGTGAGAGTTGAGGTGTATTACTACTGGTTCTTTTGTGTAACCTTACCCCACCAGCCATGTTGGTGAGGTTGCGAAGGACCTGGAGGTTGGTGGTGGTGGTGGTGAGGGAGAGTTAGGGTCGTCTATGTCCTCTTTGGTCCTCTTGCAACCTCCCCTCACTGTGGCTCTTTTCATGTTTTCCGTTTATTTTCCCACTTCTGTGTTCTGCATTTCTTCTGTCTGTCGTCCTCTGTTTCTGCTTGCAGTTACTGTGGTTATGGGACCGTAGGCGGTGTGCCTGTGGCTGTGTGTACACCTCACTACCCAGGTGCAGGTCCTGACCAGGGGACGATATTACTCCTCCCTCTGTACGTCTCGATGGCCGCAGTAATTAGTCACTACCCATCACCAGCCACACCGTGACTCGTCGTCATCTATCATCAGCCACGCCCCGCTATTGACCTTGTAGCGAACATGGGGTGCGTTTGGTATAGCGGTGGGTCGGGAGGGGGGTTCAGTTGACGAGCAGGGGAACCAGGCATTCACACTACTGACGAACTAACTGCCTAATTGCTCGGAAACCAATTAAAGGATTATATGAGGCGTTGGTGCTGTGGTTGGTGTGGTGCAGACGACGCCGTCAGGTGGCCGGAGGGAGGGGACGCTGCTTCATGCTGGAACAGCGTGTCCCCCCTGGAATAAGGGTGACTTTTTGGAATTTTGACGGTGGTTTCTTGAATGGAAAAGGTGTTCACTGCAATGGATAATGTTCATTAAAATTGAGACCGATTTCAATGGAATGGGAAGGGTACCACCGACTTGAGACCGGGTTCTCTGGAATGATAAACGATTGGTAAAAGGCGCGAGAATGTTCAGTGGAATGTAGGAAACGTCCAACATTAATTGAAAATTTTGCTTGTGTCGTAGAGTTCACTGGAATGAAAGTGAATGTTCCATAGTGTAGAAAAAATGTTTTCTAGAATGTGAGACAATGTTTACTGGAATACCGGAGAATGTTCGTTAAACGTAATAAGAAATTTCGATGGAATGTAAATGACATGGTAAGAAATGTTGAGTGGAACAAGGGAGAATGCCCACTGAAATGCGGACACTGTTCAGTAGAATGTGGTAGAATGTTTTCTCATCTGAAGGAAATTGTAGGAGTTTTGTTTCATTGAAATTAAAGGACTGTTTACTGAAATGTTTGAGAAAAATTTAGATTAAAGAAAATGTAGACAAGCACTTGATAGTGTTTACTGTTCTGGGAGGATGTTCAGGAGAACGTTATAGAGTGCTTACCTGAGTGGGCATGGATGGGGATCTTATTGCAATACTGGAATGTTAATGAGAATTCCATTTTTCGTTGATATGAAAGTTTTCATCAGAGTTTAGAAGAGTGTTTAGTAAGACCAGGAGAAATGGTCAGTACCATGGAAGGTTATGTTCATTAGAATGTTAAGGATCATTCCCCTGAATGTGAGAAAATATTACAGTTCGAGAATGTTTAGTCGAATGTTAGGATATTCATTTAAATGTAGCGAATGAGGGATGATTTTGACAAGAATGTCTTAACACGTTCATATGAATGAAGAGAAAATGTTTACTAGAGCTTGGGGGAATGTTACCACGGAATGTGGAGGACGAGTTCCTGGGAAGGACAGGAACCTGATGGTCCAGGAGGAGGTTGTCTGGTGTCATAATCCTAAAATCTGGTAGAAAGAGGATAGTAAAACGTACAGAACCTCCCCATCCACCACCCACTCTAGTCCACCTGCCGGCAGGAGAAAAAAAGATAAGAAACACCGTGTAGTTGCAGGAAACATACTGCCATGGAAGTTTTATAGGAAAGTGCGGACGGGGAAAAGTTCCCTGCCAATTTTGCAGACGGCTGAACAGGGGTTGGACTCTGAAAAATAAAGGTGTAGATATTTTTTCCTTTTGCGGCAGGATTGCTTATGGATAGCAGATAACAGTGAAGAATTTGTCTAGTTGTGACATGAGTGTAGGAGTCGTATTAATGGCTCTTGCAGGTGCTCATGGTTGTCCATGGGCAAGAGGACACAGTGGTATGAGCAGCACCTGTGGTGGCCGGGCCAACGTTACCTGATGCAGAAGATAGTCTGGCGTGGCCGTGAGCGGCGGAGGTCTGTAGTTATGGTGCAAGACGTGACACCCGACCTCACTGCCCACCACCAAGGGGTATACTTGAGGAATTTCCCACAGTAAATGATGAGGAAGAGTACTTGTTGAGAAGGGAAGCCATGTCTCTAACATCCATAGTTAAGGTAACATTTTCAATAGATGATGAACCATTAATATTTTCTTTTTAACCGTAAGTATTTAAAGATTTATTTTCGATTTTTCTGCACTGTGTGAGAAACTTTTACCTTTTTTTTTTATTTTTTACAATCTCTTTTAATCTCAAATACATTTCATTGTCCACTTACTTGCCACTTAACTTAGATATCTTTAAAGCTTTTTTTGGTACACTTACTAAAGATATTACTTTATTCAGTCATTGAGCCTGGTACATCTTCCTCACTGTTCCACCTGTATAGGAACACTGTCTCTCTCTCTCTCTCTCCTTCTCCAGGAGAAATGTTCTATTTCTGAATTTACTCTACTGCCTAGTCAAGTGTGTCCACAATAGCCTAACGTAGTTACCGTTAATAATGTCCTGCCTCATTTTGTCGAAATCAGCTAATTTAGCATTTGGTATCGTTATGCTGTTTTCTTTGAAATCGAAATGTTAGTTTACAGTGAATCTGGTAACACTGTGATCACTGTTGCTTAGCTTTTCACAGACATAACAGGCGCTAATAAGATTTTGCTTATGAGATCTTTAAATCTAAGATATTTCTACCGTTCGTCTCGAATCATTTGATGTAAAACGTTGTCCACTCAGATCAATTTGTTGCACGCGTTGTCACCTATCAAGTGCCTGTCTCCTGTACGGCCAGTATTCCCCATCGGAGGGACGGACGTGGCAGCCGCGAAAGGATTTAAAACAATAAATATTGACAAAAGAAAAAGAGAAGCGGTGTGTGCGCTTCAGATTTTTTGGTTAAGGAAATGCAAACTACGAATTCCAGATCGATGGAATGTTTTGAAAGTTCTTGGCGTGGGTTGAGGTTTGTGGTGGAGAGCGTGTTCATGAGGAGAGGATTTGTAATGATTCCGATACATAATGACTGTTTAGCTTTTATGTACTGTAATGGGACCGCATCATCTGCGGCGGAGGTGAAGCTTGAACGTCCCAGGAAGACAGTAGCTGTTTGGGTGACTGACGGGAGGGAGGCGGGAAGAGACAATTAGTCTATTGAGGAAATCCGAGGCGTCGAAGAGTCCCCTCGGGTACTCCAGGCAGTGTGTGTGATCGCTGAGCACTTCCCAGGTATCCTGGTATGACAGAAAGACTCCTGGAGATGAAGGAATCGGGGCGCACATGAAGGGAGCGAGGAGCCAAACTTTTTCAAAGGCTTTTCAGCTGTCTAGAGCAATAAGATAAGATTCCGCGAAGTCTTCCAGAATCCAGGCTTTGATTGAACAGAGGGAGAGAGAGAGAGAGTGAGACGAGATCTTAATGATCAGAACTGTACCGATTAATTCTTATGTGACATCAAGAATATAAGTATGCTGTTGAGGAAGCGCAGCCTGATTTGACCCGACTTGAGAATGCGCAAAGGCGAGGCTTCGAGTGGTGGGTCCTGATGACAGGGGCGGACTGCAGGACGGCAGGGGATCAGAGTACCCCGGCGAATGGATGATTAAAAAACTTGTTTTTTTCCAAGGACGGGAGACCAATCACCTGAACGCTTTGTGGGGTCCATGTCTTGCCGGTGGCGGTGGGAGGGGGACCGGTGTGCCAGTGTCAGAGATCGGGTTGTAGTGGGGAACAGAGTGGGCTGCTGGCCCAAAGTGGTATAGTGGGGACCAGGGTGGCCTGCTGGCCCACTGTTGTGGGGTGGGGACCAGGATGGACAGGAAGGACAGTGATGGAATGAGGTTCTGTATCAATGAACTTGCATAAGCTCGATGCGTTTTCGTTGCTGAAATGGAGCTGAGGTGGCAGGAGGTGAGGGTGGAGGACAGATTCAGTGGTTTGTTCCTAGACTGTTTGATCAGGACCAGGGGATAGCGGGAGACAACCGAAGGCCCGGTGTGTTGATCGCCTTTTGAAAGGCGGCCCACCAGAGACCGAGGATGATCCTGCGCGTCTGTCTCTCCATCTTTTCTTCCAGTAGTCCCTGTTGTGTGGTGGCGAGGGAGGAAGACAGGGCACGGGAGGAGTGGGTGGGTATGGGAAGAGAGTGTAGAGAGTTCAGGTGCCTTCAGTCTAATAAGAACATACTACACCAGGTGGGAAGTATGAGCTCTCTCTCTCTCTCTCTCTCTCTCTATCTCTCTATCTATCTATCTATCTCCCTGCCCCCTGCAGCATCAACATATGCCTACGACAGCCCTGAAGCAGGCATAAGTACAAAGAACCACCACACAGAGAAGAACTGGAGGATTCACGAGGGTGCCGTGAACATATTGCGAGCAGGAAACAAGTGCAGTGTGTCAGCGGAATGGGAATGTTGGGAAAAAATGCACCTTTAAGGCAGACTGGGCAAGTTCACAAACAAAGCCTGACTATTTGGGAAAAAAGGGGAAATACATAACAGGAATTAAAAAGCACAGTATTGTCTAAAGGTGTAGCGGTATCACTGGAACAAAGAAAAAAGTGCAGTGAGTGATAAAAGTGTGGCTTTTGAAACAGATATACAGATGACATCATAGAGGCGATTCATTAGAGTGGTTGAACAACTGACGTTCATTATACCCTGATATTCTTGGCTGAAATGGAAAAGGCTTTTGTGGATATGGTACTATACATTAGTAAAGGTATAGAAATAAACTATCTTAACCCAAAAAGGATATAAATCGTTACAGAAATCATCAAGCAACTCGAATAACTAAGATGGCCGCCAACAGATGTCAGGTGACTGGTCACCTCATGTAAACAATATCATGATGGATAATCGGCCGATACTGTTGAAATGAACAAAGAAAAAACGAATGTGTTGCTGTCTGATGGGTGAAATGGGTCAACTATCACCCAGTTGGAAGAGCGTCTGAGGAAGTGATATTGATTTTACAGTAAACAAAACCAAGAAGAAGCAACAAATAAGTTGACGTTTAACAGATGCCTCAAGAGGAGAGAATCAATTCTGGATATAAAGCTTGAATGGCTGGTTGAAAGTTGATGGGAAACTGAGATTTGATTTGAAAGAATAATAAGAGAAATGATAAAGCAAAATGGTGGTCAACAATAAAGAAGAAATTCCAGTCAGCAGTAAAACTGTTAGGGGATGGAAAGAGGCATGTCGGGTTGGATTTGAACTGACTGAAAACGAAGCTGCAAGTGTTAGTAAGGCAATTATTGATGCATTTTCTGTCACTAGTAAAGGTAATGAAGAATTTAAACAGATAAAAGTAAGACACATGTCTGGAACAGCTGCAAAAACATTTAAAAGAAGACTTGACTTGTGGTTGAAAACAGTCCTAGATGAACCAAGAATGCAATGCAGGTGGCAGCTGAGAGAAACAGAATTGTCATCAAGTAAGACCTGCGGTGAACGCTACGCGTTAGCCCAGCCGTTTTGGTGGAATCTCTTCGTAGGTGATCGTAGGTTGAAAGGTAATCTCTCTCTCTCTCGCTCTCTCGGGGTGAGCGCTAGCCCTGCCTTCATGCTATATATCATCGTAAGTACCGTGCAGTGAGCGTACGTAGTAGCCTTGCCCCATAGCCATTTTTGCCGCAGGTACTCAAAGGTATGTAGGAAGGAGGTAGGTAGCGTGTCTCCCCAGTGTGAGTGCAGGCGGTGGGGGTGGTGAAGCATCTGGCCTGGCCAGTGCGAGAGTAAACAATCCAGTAATCACGTAAACACCCATTACAAAGTGACGTGAGCCTCCTCACACACACACCCTATCGCCTCCTACCCCTGCCTCTCCTCCTCCTGGCGTGTACATCATCACTATTTATGTGTTACGGGGAGGGAGGTTTACACTCGTGTTGCTCCATCTCTTACCTTAGCACATATATGCCATGTACTCGCCCGTAATACACACCCCAGCTTAACGCCAAGTGCCCATCCATTAACCAGCCCCAGACGAGAAGGATGAACAGCTGGTTTGGTTACGAGCCTGCTGCCCTTTCCTTGACTCGAACCCAGGCCCGTCAAATTAGTGGATTGCGACGCTTACCAGTGTGCTTTGGTTTGTGTGTGTGTGTGTGTGTGTGTGTGTAAGTGTGTCTATGTCTGTGTGATAAATTAAATAATGTAAATATGAATATTTTATTTTTCAGTTGGTAATGTTAATGTGGTATTAGCATATACTCACGAACATAGGCAATAAGGCATCTGTCATTGCACATGGTCGTCAGGTCAGTAGGTCGTGAGAGGCGTCGTGGACTCCTGCAGTGTGTGAGGCCATCGCGTACACGCTGGGTCGGAGGGAAGCCGGAAAAGAGAAAACGTGGTGATGGACGACCAGACCATCTGCTGGAGAACAGTACATTCCTGATGTATACAGATGGAGAGGATAGCGAGGTAGAAGGCTCCCTCCCACCCGCCACTCCGTGCAGCGTATCAACCAGCAGAGAAAATAGGTCAGGAGTAACAGTATACACAACGGGGAAAATACTGATGTGGAAATTTTGTTGGAAAGGGTGAATGGAGATCACATTCTGCTCTATCTTCAGCCGCTGGATATTCATGGGGAGTTTAGACCCCGCTCTGTGAAGAATAGTGTTGAAATACATACTGTATTATCATACTTGAAAGAAGCTTATTCAGTGATAACTGATGTCTTTAAAGTATTCGTCCAGTTCTGGTGGTAGTTCATTCCAATGTTCTATTGTAATGAAGACATTTTTGCTCACGTTTGTATTACATCATCTGTCTACCTTTTTCATGCGTTTTGTTTAGTCAGTGTATCTGTAACGTAAAGATATTGTCGTTAGATACTACTAAGTACTTCGAAAACTTGTATCAGATATTATCGGAACGTGCGCCATTTTAGGGAAAATAATTGCAGATCTTCCTTTCATCAGGTTTATTTCTGAGTCGGGGTATTAGTTTTGTTACTGATCTTTGTATTTGTTCACTTTTAATTCTCATTTCATCAAATTTGTTAACCAGAATTGGACTTTGTATTCTAAATGTCGCCTGATCAGGGCGTTTTAGGTAATGAACACTGTGTCGTTTGCTTTTTAGCCTATATTTGTTGATATGGAAATGAACATCATTACTGCATGTATAAATGGCGTACCATACATTTTACATTCGTGTTCAATATTTGCAAAAGGAAAATGTTTCTCTTCATTTGTATACACTAAAGTCCATGTTCATCTCCTTTGATCAGTTTATCAATATATTCGAACTTCTTTGAATAATGAAACAGTCCTCATTTGCATGGAGTGTTACGTGCATCTTAATTCAGTGTTGTATGCAGACGATGCTCTCCTGGTGAGTCGTGTCTCCACATCACTGATACGGATCGTATCAAGTATCGTACCTGGAATTAAACCTTCTCACGCTGAGCCGGCTGGATGCTGGGGTTGGCCTGGGGAGGGGGGGGAGGGGAGGCGGGCATCCCGGACTCAGGAAGGGGGCTGGAGTCCCGGCCCCTGGGGTAGGTATCTGGGGGAGGGAGGCCTTGATAGGGTGGGTGGGGGAGGGGGGCTATCACCCCGGCCTGGTATAGGGGGGGGGGGCCTTAGCATCCCCATTATCATTCTTGATTAGATTTTAGATTTTCCCAGGCGAGTCGAGGCCTAATGAGCCATCAGCCATCAATTACTCGGCTCGCGAAGCTTTTAGCGCCTCGTCGCCAAGCTTGAACACGCTGGGACAAAGCTGTGAGGATGGGGAGAAAAGCTTTTAAGCCCGTCAGCGAGAAGTTTTAGCGAAAGCATCAAGCTTCGACGTACCCACGTATCAGCTGAACCCTACCAGGTCACAGCTCAAGCGTGAAGATCATACGGTTTCATCGTTCCGTCTCAAAAGCTTTGGCGCACCAGAGCCATCAAGCTTTAAACCCGTCGTCCAAAGCTTTAGTGGTTTGGAATATAGTTGTAAAGCCCAGGTACGAAGCTTTAGCTTCCACACACAGGGCTTTGGCGACCTACAGCTAAGCTTGAGAGCTTTGGCGGAATGCTTTCAAATTGCCTTTGTCCGGGTTATGTACAAAATCCCAATCACAATTTTCTCCCATTATCTACTTATTTTGGTCTGCCCATTACACCTACCCATTACACCTGCCCATTACACCTGCTCATTACACCTGCCCAATACCCCGTACTCATAACCCTTGCTCACTGTACCTAATGGAAATGGAAAATTCACATTTTCTTTTTCGTTTGCATTAAAATCTTAATTACATTCTTAATCACATCATAGGGTCGATTACGGTATAATGATCGCTTACGAATTCCGTCTCTGTGAGCAACGCCATGATCGTAATGCAGGACAGTGCGTTGCCAGGTTCTGTGCAGCTTTAGCAGCCGGTACAGCTTAGCTCTAGCACACTAAATGAGGCTTTAGCACGTCACGCACACAGCTTAAGCTTGGTAGATGTGGGAGGAACTCGTGGCCAAAGCAATGGTAACCACCTGTTGGTGTCCGCAGCTGGTGCAGCCCAGGTGGTCAGACGTCAGGATGGCCACCTGCCGTGCTCCAGGCTCGCACAGTCATGCTCTAGGTGTTCGTCCCGATTTAGGATAATTAGTTTGTGCAGACGCACTTACGGTATCACGGTGGCGCTAAATGAATCTTTACATAAATCATGCGAAGATAAATCCACCTCCCAGTTCCTTGCTGTCGTAAAAAACAAATGAAATATGATTTTGAGTGAATGATCTTGGTGTTACGGTGTCAGTAACTCCGTATTTACTTGTCCACAGTCACGTACAGCTTTTTATTCTGGTGACTGACATGGACGGGCGAAACATGATCCAAGCAAGAGCGAACAGTGAGAGTTGTTCATAGATTTGGCTCTTAGAATTACAGAGTTATTGGCCCGATGTGTTCTCGTCCTGAGGCGACAGCCGTGGGATCAGCAACAATCAAAACATGGTTAGGGGGTAGAGAGATTTGGTAAAAGACGGGATGTAGGACCCCATCCTGGCCAAGATGAGTCCTACCATACCGTCACCACCGCTGAAGGCATCCCGGCCAACGGTCTGTCGCTCGTCACGAGGTAAAAATCAGCAAAGAAGCCAGGCGGGGACCGCTGAGCCTTCGCTAAGTGGCAGGGTCGGCGTTTTGGGTTGGAACAGAGGGCGGGGGCGGCCTGTTAGAACGATTGTGGTTGGAGGACCCTTGGAGGGCGGAGACTGTGTACTTACAGTGGGAGTGTGGGAGGGTAATAAGAGGCCGAATTTGTCTGAAGAGTGGTCGTGATGTGGAGTGTTTAATTATTTGTTCCAGATCGTTAACGAGGGAGGGTCGTGTGGCTCACCAGAGTCGTTCCGGGATGAGCCTGACCAGTCCTGCTGGTGCGCGCTGAACTCCGTTGCTAAAAGCATCTGGCTCCCTGTAAGTCGAGATAGCAATACGCACATCGTACCAGAAGGTCTAGTAGAGTAGTCGAAGAGGTGTTCATAGTTGGAGGAACCGATGAGGGGAGAGCAGAGTTGATGAATATACGAGACACAGAAGCAAACCAAAAGAGACAAGTTTTCAGAGAAATGGCTTCAGTTTGGAAGATTCACGACCCATGAGACGAGCAGCAGGTGTATCTGGATTACGGTTTGCACAAACACCGCCCTTGGAGCGGCAACAATGGTACAGATCATAACTAAGGATCTGATGGTGTAAAGGAGACAGCCCTGGGTGTCAGAGAGGAGATAAGTAGAAGTGGACAGTCGTGTTCTAGATAGCGAGAGTCAGGTGAAGACGGCGAATGTTGCACAAGTGAACAGAGAGAGGGAGCCAAGGTCTGGGAGCTGTGTCTGAAGTGCCGTGGGTCCCAGTCACCTGGAGGAGGTCAGGTGGGCCCTGGGAGCTGTCCAGCCTTCCTCGACCGGTGGTGCCGTTCCTGTTCAGCGTCGGGGAATCGTACAGTTGTTGCACATCTGTGATATTTTTTTCTTTTTCTTATACAGGAAGGAAAGAACAAATATAGAGCATAAGGAAATGTGTGAGAATTTTGTGCTGTCTTGTGACATGTGTGAGACGGAAAGAGAATGAGATTGTGGGTTCAGTGCCAGCAGCCTACATGTAGGTGAAGCAAAGAGAAAAAAAAAAAAGATAGCGACCTGGGCCAGGGAAGGGAACGTGAAAAGCACTGTACTTTGAGCTCAATGTGCAGCCGTCACTGACCCTTCCGATACCCAAGCGAGTACATCAGTTAGGAGTGATTGCAGACTTTCTACTGTGGTCTTTCATGTCGTTCCCACATACCAATCTCTACCTCTTTCTTCTATTATTATTGTCATTATAATTATTATTATCATTATTTTTGAATTGTTTTTATTATTTACAGCTTAAGGTTACTCTATTACATGCAGCTTTAACTTAGCTGCACCTTTAGCTTCCCGTCAACAGTAAATAGAGAGATTTAGCTCGTCCCAGAAAGCCGACTTCTGACGAGCAGCAAAGGACATTCAGCTGCTGACTCCCTCTCTGACAGGTGAGTGTCAGCCATGACTAACTGATAACCTTAGTTGTCGGATCACCACACACCTGAAGCAGGGGTCAACGTATATGCCTGGGGAGGCAGGGGTCAGCAAAAAGATGCCGGGGGAAGCGGGGGTCAGCACACGTGTGTCGAGGGAGGCGGAAGTCAGGCCACGACTGATGAAGGCGGGTGCTGACCGCATGCCACACGCCTGGCTGACAGTACTGGAGAGCAGACACAGTAATTGCGAAATGTGTTCGGCAGCTGACTGTTGTCATGCACTTGTGACCTCGAGATTGCCAAGTAAGGAGAGGACCTCCTCCTGTCCCCAGGTATCTTGGGCTCACCCCCGTAGCCTAGTGTACCACAGCAACACTGGCAGCACCTCCTGCTGGCCTCCAGACCCTCACCTTTGGTACTGTTGGTTGGCCACCTCCTGCAACCCTCTCCTCCAGCCGCTGCCACTGGCCAAAAGAGGAGGTCGCTCTGCGCGCCAAGTGAGTTAGTTAATTTGCTGGAAAGTTTGTACGACAGCAGAAGTAATATCTGATTTTTGGCTCATCGGATGCAGGAATGTTTCCTTCTTGTTGTGATGAGAGGGATTTCCTCGAAAGACGTAATTAAGCGCCTTCGGAAACTTCGCTGAAAAAGTGAGGCGGAGGGAGAGAGGTTTCTGGTATGGGAGGAGGTGCAGCGCGGGGGATGTGTGGCTGAGGATGATGTTTTCCTCCCGCTACACTCGCGTCCCCTCCCTCAGCACCCCAGCCGTAAACAGATTAAAGAGCCATGGTGATACCACACGCTTCTGGCGCACCACCACCACTCGCGATCACAGTCGCTACGGCGAAATTTATATTGTTGTTTCTTATCTAAGGCTCCAGTCGCGGACAAAAGTCCTGATCGAGGTCAGGCCTTAAATGAAATATTGAAATAGCTTACCGGACAGAGAAGTAAAGAGAGGAGAGGAAAAATAGTTCAAGAGTTATCGAGAAAGTGGAAAACGCACCTTTTGAAAAAGGGTCAGGTCGTAGTAGTTAGTAAAGACATGAGAAGGTAATGAGTTCCAAAGCTTAGCGGTGCTGGGAAAGAAACAGACACCACAACGGTCCTCCCTCGAGTTGTAACGGCCGCACAATGTATTGATATACTGATGAGCATAGCGATGGTAACGAGAATGATTTCTTTATATAGAACTTGATGACGATGGTGATGGGTGAGTCGTGCTGGTGATGCTGAAGGCCAAAACAGCCTAATAGTACACGTGGTAGAGACCCTCCTGCAACACAGGTTTACTTACAAGACCATTGTAGAAACAGATGCACATGTGTAGCAGACATTTGTACAAAGAGACACACACATGTAGGTGCAAAGGTACATTTGTAACAGACCATTGTACAAACAGATGAGCACGTGCGGGAAAACCATGTACACGCAGATGTTCACATGTAACCTTTCTAAGAGCATGTGTTCACGTGTAACAGAACTTTGTACCTGATGAAGGTGTACATGGGTCACAGTTCAGGAGGGAGAGGTATTGAGTTGGGATGTTGTGATGCTTTCAGCCAGTCGCCCCAACATGCGCATGACTGATTCATGATATTGTTTCCTCTCTCATACCACACTGTGGTTTACGTATTGATCTTGCAAGGAAGTTCCCCAAAATGGTGGGAAATGACTCAGATGATTGACTCTCAGCGGAGGACTATGAGAGATTATAGTGTTGAGAATGTTGGTTACATTTTGCTGTTAACGTTAAAAGACAGGTCTCCCGAGAAACTTATTACATAACCAACGCCGAAGAGAAGATGATAGGAATGGCGGAATTGATTACATTCTAACATTTATGAAATCCATTTCGTGCAGATGTAGAACAGAGGTGGTCATGAGGGCAGTGGGATCAAGACTTCACGGAGGAAACATTGCAAGTATATTTCCTCAGGTGAAACATGAGCAAGTCTGTTAAAAATCATTTCGAGAACTTCTTACGAGACATGAATGATGTCCTTTCGATAGTAAAGGATCTGTTGTGTGTAATAACCTCTTCGTTAGCAGCTATTTATGCTGTATGGGAGGGAATTCTGCACTCCTGAGGCTCCAGTTCTTTAACTTTATCTGCGCTCACATATCTTGCTAAACTTCTGTGTCCTATCCACATTCATTGTCTGATAACTTTAGTTTATTCCATTCATCCACTGACCTCATAAATAAAAGTAATTCTTTACATCATTTTTCTTAATTTTCTTGCTTTATTTCCCGTCGTGGTCGCTGGTTGTTTTATCCTTGCATCTTTCGAAGAGCTGTTCGCTGTCTTCGTCATCGAACTGGATTAAAACCTTTGAGACTATGATCGGATCACTCCTTACTCTTTTCTCTCCCATTGTAGGCAAACTTAAGCCCTTTAGTCTTTCCCATAACTCGCTTCTCTTAATTGCAGCACCATCTTTGCTGCCGTCCTGTGGATCTTCTCTATTGGTTCTTTCTTCTTCCAGTGCAGTGACTAGATTTAAGAAGCATATTCTAGTTTTAGCCTTGCGTAGGATGTGAACAGTTTACTGAATATTTCTTTACCTATTTACTTGAATGCAGTTCTGATATAACCAACAGATAGTTTGTCTCATTTGCTATTCACCTAAGGTGGGACTCTGGTAAAACGTTAGGGATGATGTCAAATTCCAGGTCCCTCGTACACACAGATTCCTTTTGCTGTTTCCTGATGGATCATATTTATACCAAGGCTTCCGAATACTGTGACCCATCCTTATTATTTTACATTCACTTGGTTTGAATTTCATCAACCATGTATCAGAACAACTTTGGAGTCTGTCTGGGTCCCCTTGTAAGTTGATGCAATATTCTCCGTTTTTCACTTTCCTCATAACCGTTGCGTCAGTTGTACATATATACATATATTCAGGCAGTACATGCCCTTAGAGAAGCCATTTACGCATATCAAGAAGAGCAATGGTCTCAGATCAGAACCTTAAGGCACGCCGCTGATGACGTCAATCCATTTCGAGAAGACCCCCCTCCGCCCGCCCAACATATGTCATTTGTTCCCTTCCACGAAGAGGTAATCTACCCCTCGAGGAAGTCTCCCACTTTGTCCCTGCCTCCGCTTGTTACACCCTTCCCATGCCACACCCCTCTCCATGCTACACCCCCTCTCATACTACGCCCTCACCCGAGCTATGCCCCTCTCAAGTTAAACCCCTTTCCATGCTAGGCTCCTCCCCTTGTTACACCATTTCCTGTGTTACACCATTCCCCATGGTGTAATCCTCCCCGTGCTACACCCTTCCCCTTATTGCACCTCTCTTCACGCTACACCCTCTCTCTCTCCACGCCCCTCCCCAGGCTAACTCTTGCCCTCGCTACACCCCATCCATTAGCGCCTGAAATATTGGTTAGAGGAGCAGTGTAAGTTGGACGCAGGCCAGAGACCCCGTCTGGGTGTTGGGGCCTAACACCGCCTCCACCAGCCCTCCCTACCGTCCCCACCAGCCCTCGCCACCGCCTCCACCAGCTCACTCCACTGCCTACACCAGCCCACCCCACAGCCCGTCTCCACCAGCTCTTACCACCTACACCTTATCCAACATCAGCCCTCACCTCCTCCTCCACCACTAGTCCTCCCCACCACTCGCTCCAGCACCATCGTCTTCGTCATCATCATCATCCCTACTCTCACCTTCACTGTGTAAAGGACTCCAGGTTTCACTTCCATCATTATCATCATCATCCCTCACTCTCCTTCTGTATGGTAATCACTATCACTGTCTCACTAAATACACCACTAATGTCACTATCATTATTCTTCTCTGCTTCATAGTCACTATGTACATGCTGGCTCAGGGCTACCCCTCCCTCTTTTCCCACCGGGGCCGTGGACGGGGTTAAGGGGGTACAAGGAGAGCCCAGGGCTCCCCCCCCCCTCCTTTATGAACGGGATAAGGGGGCCCTCCCCCCATCCGGCTCGTGGAGGGTGGGCTGGACCACAGGAGGTCCGTGTGGTCTCCTCTGGTCATAATAACTGTTGTAGTTTAATATTGCTGTTCCAGTAATGCATAAGATCCGGCACTCCCTGTGTGGGTGTGGCTTTAAACGACAGTATACTGCAACGACCTTGTCATGCACAGTGTTACCATGGTCTCAGGCGGTGGCCACCCTGGTCATGCACCGGTGGTACGGTATAAAGTCTGCGGACTTCCCCACCCACATTACACTACAACAGCAAGTTTGCTTGATATGGTTAATGTAGATAAAGCTTTGAATATCTTGATTGTTGATTGGAGGATCCGGTTTTAGTTTAATCATTAGGGCTGGGTTTATTGTTGGGTTGTGTGTGAATGTAGGGAACGAAACAATGCCAGGAGAAATCTAATATACTTTCATCTTAGAGTAATATCACCGTCATATGTATGCACGCGTCCACGTAGTCTCAAGCCGTGAGCCCCAGCGCCCCGCCTCCGACACTGACCCAGTGATCTGCAAGTGTCATTTACTAACCCGACGCTCCCCGCTATCCGCAATCCTCCACACGCTGTCCATCTGAATGCGTCCAAGTCTCAGGTTAAAGGAGCCACTCTGGACGGAAAATGGCGGGTCACTTGCTGGGGAGCTGGACGTTGGCTGAAATTTGAGGTGGCCCGGTCGGTGTGGGAGGCTGCGGTCGTGTGAGGCGGCCGCGGCCCGTGATGTACAGGTCAGGCCGCAGCGGGATATTTGCCCTGTGTAGGGGGAGTGCATGGGACGAGGCCAGCAGCGTCCTCTTGCTGTAACCAGACGGAGGAGGCGACGGAGACTGCCAACAGCAGCTACAGTAAGAGAAGACAGGGACACAGGCTGCAGCAGCAGCAACAAGGAGTCAAGGGAGGTTAAGTACAGGAGACCTTGGGTGGGTGCGGTCCCCAGGGCTGGCCTGATGCTGACCCCTCCCCCCCCCACCCTCCTCTCTCTCTCTCTCTCTCTCTCTCTCTCTCTCTCTCTCTCTCTCTCATCCCCCCCCCCACCCGCCGAGGCCTCTCCCCTCACCCCTTCCACTGCACAAGAGACGCTAGTGTTGTCGTGGAAAGGGAGGAAAGAGAAAGAGAGAGGGAGTTCCCAACCTGACCCCACAGTCCGCGTCTGGCTCGCCCGGGTGTGGTGGGCTGGCGTCCGCCACCTGGTGTGGGTCCGGTGTGGCTGCACGCGTTCGCCAGTGGCAGGTTGAACTGGGGATGCCAGTGACCGTACAGTAGACAGCTACCGCTAATGAGAGGATGTTCAGTGATGTTAAGGATTGGATGTTGAATAGATTATTTTTGTTTCGATTTTGGCTTTAAAGTTGTTGGTATGGTCGAGCAATATGGTGAGTTGATTAATTGGAAACATTGTATTTATATTGGGATAGTTTGAAAACTTCGAGTGGTTGGGTGACAGTAGAACGTTGAACGCCAAACGTTTAAACTGGTAGAATAAACATTAAATGTTTAATTTTCATTTTATCTCTTCGTCGTTTCCAGCGCTAGCTAAGTAGCGTCAGGAACAGTCGAAGAATTGTCTTATTTGCTCACACCCACCCTATAACTGTTATATGTAATGCACCGAGACCAGAGCCCTCCTTCCACTACCACTCCCCATACACAGTTCTTTCATTTCCCCGACCATTGCATGTGTCCTGGTTAGGTCCAGTTACAGCACGTCTCTCCCTGCACAGAACATCGTTCCAACTTGTTCTTTCCCATGCATGCCTCACCCTCATTTTTGGGTTTATTTTCAATATATATATATATATATATATATATATATATATATATATATATAT
>JAYMFT010421860.1:0-17600 GCA_038088735.1 Panulirus argus
TATTGATAGATAGATAGATAGATAGATAGATATACTTTCTGCTGATAACTACGAGTATAAAAGAAACAAGCAACACCCCAGTTCATAATGTATAACTTGTGAATGCATGTCTCGTACCAGTGGGATCTAGACACCGGGATTCAACGCCAAGTGCCTGACAGTCCTCCATATATCTGTGTCCCATGAACAATGGAAATAATGTGCGTTGTTCAAGTATTTATGAGAGTGATAGGGAGACCCCGAGCACCTGCATGACACGTAGCCCCTACCAATCACACCACAGCAATTGTGCCTCTCCGAGTAGTTCCCATCAGCTGATGGTGAGTATAAATTTCCCATTCTATTATCTTATGGTACATCTGAAACAGATTTGGGCGTGGGAGGGGCAAGGAACAGGCAAACAAATGGTCTCATTTGCTCACATCTTTAGCGCTTATACATAATTCAAAGAAACCAGAGCCTATCATCCTCTGAAACCATGAATTCCCCTGACCATTTCATATGCCCTGGTTTAGCCTATTTATAATAGCCATTTTTCTTTTATTTCGACAGTGTGAATAGAAGAAGAAGGAAAGGTAGGTCAAGGGGGAAAAAAATTGCTTAAATTGGAAGAAAAGGTTGAAAAGCTCACACGCCAATTTTACACTTCCCTGAACAGTCGTCAAGACTTAAGGATACACACTGTGAGGGAACTCTGGAGGACATAGGCTTTCAGTTAACCTTTGACTGCCCCATCCAAACCACAGGCTTTGCTCTGGGATTATCAGTGTAAGCCATCGGGAGCAAGGGGAGCTTTAGCGTCTGGTGTGTACAAACCCAGCTGACCGCACATTAGAATTTATATTGTATTAACTGCGTTTTCCCACACGTCGAATTCTATTCCCGATGATTTCAGTCCTAGCAAGTAATACTATGCATGTTCAGTATCTTGATACACCTCAGTGCTTTCGATATCACTAAATAGAAAAAAAATGCAATGCAGAGCATCAAACTGTATCCACTGTGCCAATGTTGGACCCCACTTTCGCCTGTGCGAAGCCCAGACACAAAGCTATGTGAACTGTAGAGGCTCACGCAAATGCTGCATCTCATCTGGACGATAGCCAACAAAGGAGAGACAACGTGGGTGGAGTACGGTGGGCACATACAACCCCTCTGGCTCACCCCTCAACACTGACCAACCAAAACCATAGCTACTTTTCCTCCCAACCTATTGCTCCTTGCCTCCATCCCTTCAGGCAAGACTCCGCCACTTTTTCTTCTGCCAAGACAACCTTATCGAATTCTGAGCACGTTTCAGTGAACAACTGTCCCGATCGACCCCCGCGACACCTGTAGTGTCGCCACCCCTCATTCCCACCCCAGAGGTTGCTACCTCCCTGGCCACTGCCACCACTACCTCCAACAACCCCTTTTGGTTCCTCGTCCCCAGGCTATTATCACCTTCACCAACACTACCTCCCGCTCCTTCACCAACACAGCTACATACTCTATCTCCAACACCACCCCCTCTCTCCAAAACCATCACCACTCCTACCTATTTCCCACCTCCCATTCACCATCGTCCACCATTGAACTCAATCCTGACGGACTTCCCAATGACAACCCCTCAAGTTCAGATTGAATAATCTAAACCCAGCCAGTAGACGTAGACCCCGCCTCCTCTACTTACATGAGTTTACATGAGAAAGACAGACAACAGAAGGCCTGATTGGCCAACGACTGGGATGTCTGTTCAAAAAAGATAAAAATGTTTAACTTGACAAGAAAATGTAATTCCGCTCAGCAATTCTTTTAAGCTATCAACGACTCTCCGCTGCTGCACACAAGCCTTCTACTGACCCGTTACCGCTGTCGTTCATACAGTTTATTTCTGGCGTTTTTCTCATAGCATAACTAATTTATAAAACATCCGTCTAAACGACGTTTGAAGGTATTATAGTCTTAGTATTCAATACGTCTGACGGTAACTTATTCCAGTGCTCAACACACCTACAGGAAAAGAAGCTTTTTCCCACTTCCGTACTACATCTTTGTCCTGGTAACCGTATTCTCTTGTATTTCGAAAAATTTTCGTGATTTAAGTTGTCGAACTTGTTCATCATTGTGAACACTTGGATTAAGTCGCCGCGGTCTACGCTTTTTTAGGAGAGAAAAGAACCAAACGTTTTAGCCTCTTTTCGTATGCCAGATCTCTAAGGGATGGGATCAATTTTGTCGCACGTCTTTGTACTTGCTCTAATTTTTCTTCGTTTCTTTTTTATAGTTTGGAAACCAAAACTGGACTGCATATTCAAGGTGTAGTCTTACTAGAGAATCATTAAGTGTGAGAATTGTTTCTGGTGTCTTACAATATATATTCCTGGTTATGAAACCTAACATTTGGTTGCCTTTTTTACTCGCTGTTTGACATTGTTTAGTGTACTTCAGATTGTTGCTAATGACAACTCCAAGGTCCTTTTCTTCATTTACTTTAGTTAGCGAGTTTCCGATTACTTTGTAGTCGTAACGTATATTCTTGTCTCCAAAGTGCATAACTTTACATTTGTCTACATCGAACTTCATTTGCCATCTGTCTGACCACTCTGCTACTAATTTAAGATCTCTTTGAATCATTTCGCAGTCCCGCCTGTTTACAGCTCTACCTCCTAGTTTAGTATCGTCAGTAAATACCGAGATTTTAGATATGAGACAAAGTTCTAGGTCACTAATATATATTATGAAAAAAATGGGGCCTAGGACCGACCCCCTGTGGCACACCACTCATTACGTCTGGCCAGTCTGAGGCTTCACCGTTTAATACTACACGCTGGTTTCTTCAGGTAAGCCAGTCTCTGATCCATGTACAGAATTCTTCACCGATTCCGTGTGCTTTGGGATTATGTAAAAGTCTCTTGTCAGGTATTTCATCGAAAGCCTTCCTCTGCATCTGGACGCCCTCGACCCACGACCCGGCAGAACACGTCAAAGGCAGTAGTTAAGAAGTAAAACAGAGTGAAAGTAGCCTACGTCTATCATTAGCTAAGAAAAAATAATATCAAAGATATACGTCTATCCTTAGCTAAGAAAAAAATAATATCAAAGATAGTGATGAAGTGAGGAGATGGAGTGAATGTATTGAAGGACTGTTGAATGTGTTTGATGATAGGGTGGCAGATGTAGGGTGTCTGGGTCGGAGTGGCGGGGTGGTAATGTAGGTGTATGTGGCAGTTGGTCATATAGACATGTGGTAGAGATCGATTCATAAATATTCCATTGAATTATGAGAAATATTTAAAACCGTCCATTTCAACATGCTCCGTTACTGTAACACCCTCCATCTAAGCTACCACCCTCTTGGAGAAGAAACATCCCATAATTGACTTGCTAAACAGCGCTGCCATAATCATTGATAATGGTAAGATTAGATGCCGTGGTTATAAATTCTTGTCAATCGCCTGATGCCCATCACGAGGGAGTTTCCATTCTCATGCAATCCACAACAGAATACGAATGTCCCCCTTCCTCCTGGTGCACTCAACACTACCTCGCCCTATCATCCTCGCCCTATCATCCTCTCCACGACCCACAACCAAACTCGTCTCTGGGAACCCGATACACGACCCGTAAAGAGCGAAAAGCAAGAGATTATATAACAGCCCCAGATTCAAAAATGGCTCCGGATGTAAGTGCACGCCTTCAGGAGATGGGAATGAACGTTGCTACTTCGTCAATGGCAATGGTAGATAATGGACTGAAGAGAAAAGCGATGTGTGTGAATGAGGACAGCACGATATACGGTGTGATTTGTACTGGATGTCCGGACATCTTCTATGGGGATACAAGTGTCAGTGAACACACTGCATACTTCATCACGGGACATCGAATGCACTTGTTGCCCACACAGACAAGTATAGACATTTACCAAGGTGACAAAAATGCTACAGCGAAGCATATAAAGGATTACGTAAACGAGTGAGAAAAGCCTTCACAGCTGCCGACGTATTCAAAATCAAATGATGTATCTGGTTAACCGTAATTGATTCATGAGATGGGCATCCACAGCTGCGAATGGGGCCTTGGAGTGAGGAAGCCACCCGATCGCGAGGGAACACGGTACGGCATGCAGAGAGATGAGGAATGAACCTGTGGATATCCACTGGTTCATTCCTGTAATCCAGGTGTTGTCCTGACGTGTAGTTGTACTGTAATCCAGGTGTTGTTCTGACGTGTAGTTGTACTGTAATCCAGGTGTTGTCCTTACGTGTAGTTGTACCGTAATCCAGGTGTTGTCCTTACGTGTAGTTGTACCGTAATCCAGGTGTTGTCCTGACGTGAAGTTGTAATGTAATCTAGGTGTTGTCCCTATGTGTAGTTGTACTGTAAACCAGGTGTTGTCCTTACGTGTAGTTGTACTGTAAACCAGGTGTTGTCCTTACGTGTAGTTGTACTGTAATCCAGGTGTTGTCCTTACGTGTAGTTGTACTGTAATCCAGGTGTTGCTCTGACGTAAAGTTGTACTGTAATCCAGGTTTTGTTCTGACGTGTAGTTGTACTGTAATCCAGGCGTTGTTCTACGTGTAGTTGTACTGTAATCCAGGTGTTGTTCTGACGTGTAGTTGTACTGTACTCCAGGTATTGCTCTGCCGTTTTGTCGCAATACCAAAAGCAAATTTTGGGTCAAGAAGTGTGGTGTACATGTGCCGTCTTTCCCCATGAAGTTAGGAATGTAGAGATAGAATTGTAAACACTTTTGCCATGTTGTGAAACCGACCACTTCACATGCCCTGGTTCAGTCCATTGACAGCATGCAACACCCTGTATACAACATCTCTCCAATTCACTCTATCCCGTGCATGCCTTACACCCTGATGCATCTTTGGTCTCCAGAATATGAACCCACCTGTCATTCTATTTGTCCAGAAAGATCCCCCGTCCAGACACTTGACCCCTCCTGTGCGATCCCTATAGCACTCCCGCCACGGGCTGCATGTCGAGTACATGTGTTGAGCATTGTTCGGATCTTCGGAGTAGTAGACCTGGGCCAAAAGCAACATCCATTAACATCTCGTAGATCCAACAGACCAAATGTTATTCTGTACTGCAAGTGAAGTGGAAGGAAACTGTCAAAAAAAGAAAGGCTATATTTAAAGAGAGAGAATGTAATAGAGGCAGATGATGTGGTTCTCAACAGGATAGGGTTTTACTATGCTGTCAAGGTCTCATGCAACATGAGAGTGAAATGGTACAGCAGGGCGAGGTACAAGCGCAGATGTGATACAGTTACATCTTTAGCCAAATAATAGCTACAGGTTCAACAATACGCTTGGTGCATTGATCCATTCTATCTACCAAAGCTTTGTATTCTTGGAAGAATATGTGGTTACACCAGTGGTGTAGTACAGTGTACTTCTTGTGACTTGCTTGTTGGTATAAATGTACTTCTAGTGCTTTGTGTAGTAGACGCGTGTGTGGTGACTGAATGACATTACGCACATGCGTTTGTGGGGCATCTTTGTGCTGTGAACAGTGTTACAGTTCTGCATGAGGGGCTCTGTAGTGCATTTGGTCGATGTGAACAGTGTTGATCTGTTTTGAGGTTTGTGATGGATGTATAGAGCTTGGATACTTCTACTCGTTCTCACACCTGCAGAGCGATGAATCTGTTTGCTTCACCTACCCTTCAGGGAGCTCTGAGAGATCCATTGGAGAAATAAATAATTCATCCGGTGCAAACAATTCATGCAGTTTCTTAAATCCCAACACCACCAGACAAATTCCGTCTCTCCTCTGCAATTCTCGACTACACACTGGCCTGGCCGTTAAAGGGGGAAGTGGAGGGTGCCTTGTGGTTAATGGGGGCTGTGTGGGTGCGGGGGGAGGCCTAGGTAACAAAATGTGTGTTCAACTATTCTTCTCAAGTTTTCGTTTCTTGATAAGTCTTTCATAATGATTTGGTTGGTAATAGGACGTGCTTTAAAATAACCTGGGCACAAATTAGAGTTCTTAGTATTAGCAATTAATCCAGATTCAATGACGTTACGGGTAACATACTCAGAAGAGGGGAACAATGTGACTGGGTTGTTAAGGTCTACAGGGTGATCGTTTTCATGACAGTATCTAGCAACCGCATTTTTGTAGTCATCCCTACGTACTGAATGGCGGTGCCAATGGCATCTCTGTTATTGTTTTACCAGTCTGGCCAATGGATACATCTTTACATGACTCACATCTGACGGCGCAAACACTCCCAATTTTCGGATAATTTGGCCTTCTTTTAATCAAGGTCTTACTGATAGTAGTGTTATTGCACTGTTTTTCAGTACCTGTCTTACATTAGCTACGTTGGGAGAATAGGACATTTTTGTTACTAGATGCATAAAATGTCTTCCTAGGTTTCCAGTAAGCCTTATTCACAAACCACCTGGGATAGCATAACTGCCTAAAAATAACGTCTTATATGACTACATTCGTCTACCAGACTTATGGGATCACATATCCGTAATGCTCTTAAAAACATACGTAACTGCAAACATTTTTCCAGAAGAAAAATGTAGTGAAAAATAATGAATATTGCTCTCAGAGTCGATAGGCTTCCTGTAGATCTTGAAGGACAAGGGATCAGATTCCCTAGTTACCAACGCATCAAGAAACGGCAATTTGCCTTCTTTTTCCCATTCAGTCTTGTATCTGATGATGGAGTGAATGCTATCTTAATTCATTAAAGAGAACATCACGATACTGGGAAGATGGCCATAAGGACCACACATCATCAACGTATCTAAACCAGATTTTTGGATGATTACTGACTGAAGCTAGAATTTCAAAGTATTCCAAGAATAAGTTACGGAGGATAGGTCTAATGGGGTTTCCCATAGCAGGAACAAATTTCTTTCTATAAATATTACCTTCATCATCTTGGAAAACAATATTGGAAGCACAAAGTTCTATTAAGTCAATGAAAGTTACCTGAACTCCAACAGCAAGGACTCGAACCTGGGACTTTTGCGTTCCCAGCTACCACGCAAAGTCACCGGGTTCAAGTCCTTGCTACTGGAGGGCATTACGATATATATATAACACCGAACCAGTGTCACATTAACAGCGGCAAGGTCACCCTGGGTCATGTGTCGGGCGTTACCTGTATAAGGGTCTCGTCCTGGTGCACGACGAGGGGGTTGCCCCAGGCACGGTAGCCGGCAGGAGGTTCGGGACTCTGGCCGCAGCGCCGCTCCAGCTCTCCACCCGAGTTGAAGGGCCACTTCGGCTCAGCTGTAGACGGTTGAGGGAATGATGTGAGCACGTGGAGGCACCGACGACAGTCAGATATAGTGAGGCACACGTACTGAAGGCTTCAGACACACGAGGATTTGTGTCAGGTGTATGAAGGTAGTTAAATAGCGCCATACAGATATACAAAGGATATTGAGGAACGTTGGCCAAATTGATCTCTGATAGGACGACTGACACTGGTTAATAAGTGGTGAAGAGACATGTAATACAGTAATGTATGCATATGTCATAGAGTAAGATGTGCACATGTGACATTACACATGTGGAAAGACATGTGATGTGGTGTGATACGTGATATAATTAATTAAGCGCATGTGCTATACTATCTTTTGCAGTAAAGATAAAGTTGAGCTCGAAGAGACAAAAATCGGTTGGGGCACATAAGTAGCTAAGCATCTTAGAGATGTAACGAGTGGTGTTACTTAGGCCATTATATATTTCAAGGCGAGATTAACCAACTCTCAGATATAAAACCCATGATCGACAGTGAAGAACTAATATTCCAATATTGCCGTCCTCTGACTATGTTAATATGTATCAGTATTATATATAATCCTAGGATTCTCTTTTCAGGGGCACCTTAACTTTGAAATGAACAGTTCCTCGGCATCTGACAGTGATACAGCCTCGCCCAAGGTGGCTGTTCACTCGCGTGTAGCCATAAGCAGACGAAGTCCAGAAACACCCGTTAATATATATATACATATATATACTGACAACATTCCTGAAGTACAACCCATAAAATGAAACTTCACAACACTTGCTACAAATGAACACCTACATGCCAACCCTTGCTAACATACCACCACAGACGCACCAGCCAACCACAGAACTTGACCAGCACACCCAACACCTATGTATGTGGAGATTATAATGCCCACCATCCTGTATGGCTCAATACTAGCAACCAAGATGACAGAGTTGATCCGCTCATAAACCAAATGCATCCCTTCAACGTCCACACTTTACACATCCAAACAACAACTTTCAACAGCCAACCTCAGCAGACGTCGTTGTCTGCACTCGAACACTGCACACAATATGATCTCTCTTCCACTTATCCATCCTAATAACGATGCACCGATTCCATCCCACTCAAAATACCATCAAAAAATATACATAAAACAATGCCCTCATAACAATCACTGGCTGCCTGGCAACAACAATCACTCAACATCTGCACTATGGAACGAAAATGCTTCCAATATAACCTCACTTCAATATGTTTGGGAGTCCTAGAGGTATTTCGCACAACCATTACCCCTACTTTATACTTCAGCAATCTCAACTTTCAACCCCCCCCCTTCCCCCAACAAAAGGGACATTGGCTATACACATACATAAAGCAATGATTCAACAACCACTAACAACCGCTCTTCCTACCCAGCTTTGGATTCTAAGCCATCCTTTGATCCAAACCCAGTAGGAACTACGCTCCCCAGGAATGCGCGAGGGACGCCTTCTCGTCTGCTTTCTTGACACCACCCACGTCAACAATACTTCAAATGCATTCAGTGCATGCCCAGTATGCTACTATCACACTGAACACTCTCCTTATTGTCTTTCACTTACCTCACATAGACAAATTTACACAATCACCACACTTCTTGATCTGTGGTCCCGCCTGGTGGGCGTAGCCAGTTTTCTGCGTGCTGCGAGGTACCCAAAGTTTGCAACAGGTGCCCAGTCATACGCATTTTCAAACAGGACGATGAACAATTAAGTTACCCGGACGTGAACCCAGACCTGAGCCCTTTTGATCTGTAGCCAGGGAAGCTGGCCACATCAGCCCTTACTGAAGTTCATGCGCCTTACCTTGAAGCCTACATCCATCAAGCTGCGCTGAATCACAAAAGCTGAAATAAAAGGAGATTCACATAAAGAGAATTACCATCAACCTCACAGTAGTAGAGGAAGCCATCACGTATGCTGTAGGGAGGGGCGTCGAAGACTTCGCAGTAGGGTTTGGATGACCAGGAACGTTCAATGTCGAAGTAGAGGATGCTTTGGCCATCGTAATTCTGGTTGTCTTGTATGATATTTCTGAGCAAGATTGGTTCCTCATCTACCAGATCCAGCCAGGTTTGTCCATTAAACTGCAGGGGGAATGGGCAGAAAATCTTAATTTTGAGAGAAAAGTGTTGGGTAAATTTATGTGGAAAGGGGTCAAGGCAAGATTGAATACAGTCGTTTGACAAACTGTCTATTTGTAAGTGCTTCCAGCTGGAGCAATTTTTTACGAGGTTTTCATCAAATCACAGCCATGTTACGTGGTATGTTGCTAGAACTTATGAAAAGGAAAACATAAAATAGTCATCTAAAACTAAAAGCGCCGACGGCAACCAGCCTATTGAATATATCTTCCCACACTGTCTGTACTGACTCCTTAAGATTTCAATAAAGGCCATGGGGTAAGGGAGGCTATGGTGAGTTAGGGTGTGGTAACCAGGGAGGGAGGAAGGGTGTGTTGGCAAGGGAGAGAGACTGTAGTGGTGGTGAGGGAGAGTGTGGTGTGGCAGCCCTCCGCAGAAGCGAGCAGCAAGGGCCCGGAGGGTCCGAATCTGCCTGTAACAAAGAGAATGCCTACCAGACAACTCATCAGTCACTAACGTGAACGCTGAGATGTATGGGATCATTTGGAGATGGATGGGGTTCGGATGGGCTAGATTCTTCCAACTTCCGAGAAGACAAAACATCACTAGCCTTCGTCAGGACACTACAGTAGGACTTCCCTGTGTCCTATACGTAGATATGCAATGCTAGCAGTGGAGATCCAGCACCATTGTTACCAGCCATCACCGTACCTATACATAGCTACCTACAGCCAAACCATGGTGGCACCATTGCTCCATATTACACACGTGTTCTCAGACAAATCCAGGAAGAATGCCAGAAATGTCAAAAAATAAAAAAGGCTATCCTTTGTCTCTGAAGTAAGCCGTTTCATCCCAGTGCTTCAGATATTTACAACAAAAGATTAGACATAAGGTGTCTCACATCATATTAGGAGAGGAGTTGACCTTGTCGGGATAATGGCTACGTAGGTCTTGTCAGAGGGGGTGGAACAGAGGATCGGTTAGGTCCTCACGCATGGTCACTGATTTGTTGTGCCGAGTCACTTATATACCCAAAAGGCTGACTCACCTTCACAGGTAGGATGAGCGTATGCAGCAATAGCTTATTCCTAATCACGTAGTCCAAAGCCAACTGCCTCATCGTGAGGAGCTCCTCCAGTGTCTTGGGCATAAACAGTCGACCCTGCCTGCCGTGGCACACGTCCTGTATATGGTTCCTCGGGTCCTGTGGACGAATGTCGTGTGGGTAACGCCAGTCCCATGTCCTCAGCGTTATGATCTTCGTTACGAGGAGACCATATCGACTAAGAGAATCAAATACTATTATCTACATGCAGTTGTTAAATCACTATCGACAACGGAAGATCAAATACGACGCAATGTATTTCTAGCAACTCATTGATGTACGCCATGACAGAGCTTCGTCCTATAGGCACACAAATATTTCTTCCGATTGCGAATGAATTTAACATACAGTCTGAGGTATTCAGTTATGTGATTTTGTCGGACTTAAGTAAAGAACAGGTGTCATCCAGGAATCTTAACATTATTATAACAGTTTTCTAGTTATCTTAAAGCTAAACACACTTATGGGTCGCTTTCCTCCAAAGTGAATAGATGAATTGGTTTGATATATATATATATATATATATATATATATATATATATATATATATATATATAAATATATATAAAATCCTTGGGGATAGGGGAGAAAGAATAAAGAATACTTCCCAAGTACTCCCTGCGTAAAAGGCTACTAAAAGGGAGAGAGCGGGGAGCTGGAAATCCTCCCCTCCTTTTTTAATTTTCCAAAATATGGAACAGAGAAGGGGGCCAAGTGAGGATTTATCCCTCTAAGGCTTGGTCCTCTGTTATTGACGCTACCTCGCTAACGCGGGAAATAGCCAATTGTACGAAAACATATATACATATACAAAGATATCTAATAAGAGTGGCACTTGAAGCGAAGACCTTATCAGAACTATTTCTAAACGTATCTATAGTACCGCTTTCAACACCTCTAATTAGTAAATCATTCCATATGTTAACAATGCTGTTGAAGAAAAAGTACTTCACCTCATTCGAGGCAAAACGTATGCCCACGAATTTTTATTCATTACTACGGTTGAAATCAGACGAATCAAGCATTAAGTAACGTTAAATCATGTATCAAAGCCTTTGATAATCATGAATACTTGTATCAGATCCCCTCTTAACCTTCTTTTTTCCGAGCTAAACTGATTCAAGTCGGCTCTCATAGGATTTTTTCTCAGCCCAAGAATCATCTTGGTAGCTTGACGCTGCTCTATCTTCATTCTGTCTATGTCTAATTTTCAGGAAGGGTGGCCAAAACTCAAGTCAATATCTATCAAGATGGGGACGACCCAGTGAATTGCAAAGAGCAAGACTGATTTCCCTTCACTTAAAGTCGGAGGCCCTGCCTATGAATGCAAGGTCTCTCTCTCTCTCTCTCTTCTCTCTCTCTCTCTCTCTCTCTTTTCACTGCTTCTGTGCACTGCTTAACTGGTTTTAGGTCATCAGAGGATCTTTATGCCCAAACCTTTCTCATGCATGTTTTGCGCAGTACGATACCCTGTCGTTTCGTTATCTATCATTTGGTCTCTACCCAGAATGAGACCCTATCGCTTGCTCTCTGCGCAGTATGAGACCCCTATCGCTAAGTCCCTCTGCCCAGTATGACTCCCTAGGGAATAACCCGACTGGATATGACATGACTGGAGATGACCCCCTCCTGGCTCACAGATGGCTGAAGTGCCAGAAGTTGCAGTAACTTGCTTAGGGACAACCGGACTCAACAGTGGTGGAAGCCGAGATGAAGAATGGGTCGTAAAAACAAAGGCTTTGGTCTGACCTGGGCGATGATAAACGTTACTCGGGATGACCCGAGTCCTGATTGCGTGGACCTGGGCGACTTACGGAGCCATGGTGGTCGATGAAGCCCTCTGTGATCTTCACGCACTTGCCGCTCCACTCAGACACGAAAGAACTGTCGAGGTTACACACAGCTGCCGGCAACATCGGTACAGCGACATTAGCAGAAGTGAATAGATAGAACAACAGAAGTGAACAGATAGAACAACGGAAGTAAGCAGTTAGAACGCTCCAAATGATATACAAGGTGTCATATACGAGCAGGTGTAACACAAGTACTGTTGAATGAATGGAATATGCAAAGCAAGTATACAAAGAAAAAAAAATGCGTGAAGAATTTAAAGTTATAAGGGCAATGAAAATAGGAATATACAAAATCAACGTTATATAGAAATTAAAATATATAAAGAATATACATAACATATAGTTATGAGAACTAAAGGATCATATATCATGAATGAAACATTTTTGAATGAAAAACATGTACAACTAAAAACCATTATGTAATATAAACATAACAAATGACATTTGTATTACTAAGATCATGTTTATTCATAATTCTTTCATTTCATTTTCCTTTCCACCAGTTTATTGAGTTATCCTGGACGATTCCTCTCTCTCAAATGCTTATCTAAGCGAGGTAACTTTAGACGTTATGATCTGCAATGATCATGTCAGTCTTACAGCAACAACAGTAGCAGTAGTAGCAGGAACTGTCATAGTGATCATGAAAACGAGGCAGAAATATTTCAGGAGCTGTCCCAGGCAGGAACATAAAGCAGCGACCCGAGAAATATCAGAGTGAAAGATGACGTGAGCAGGAGTGGATGGGACGCCAGGTCTCTTTAAGCGATGTTACCCCCACTCGGAGTCCGATCGCTCTCGCTTCAGGTTCTGATGACTCTGCCATCTTGGGAGCTTTACTCAAGAGAGAGTTCAGTCGTTCCCCAGTTCAGTAGAATTAACTCTCTCTCTCTCTCTCTCTGATATAGGAGTCGTCTGCACTTGTCAAAACCTGATGGTGTATACCAGCCATAGGATTCCCACCCGTGCATTCCAAGCTACATATAATAAACAGTTGAAAATAACGAAGCACAAAGCGTTGGTAGTTATCAAGGAGGTGCTTGTATCGGTTTTGAGTCGACACTTGTACTGAAGAATCAACGTTAAACGTGTTGTAAATCATTGAGGTGTTTCTATAACTAGCTAATAGTAATTGCCTATTTGTACTGTATGCGGGAGCACTTTCAAATTCGTGGGAGCCCAGTCTCTACTATCATTCAACTTCTTAAATCTGTTTGCTGTTTGCATTAATCATGTCCTTAGTTATTTCATTCCATTTATCCATTACACCTGTACTATCAAATCACTTCTTTACATCACTTTTTTTTTCAAGTTTCTTGCTTAATTTCATCTTGCGTTGTCTGGCTGCTCATATCCTTACATCTCGCAAAGAACTGTTCACTGTCCTAGTCATCGAATAAGTGCAATTCCAGTACGCCAAGACGCTCGTGAGTAATAAGGAACGTCGAACGCAATGGATAAGAGGTTTCTGAAACAAGCGGAGGACGATGCCCCAGGATCGCTTTTTTCAACTTGATAGAGAAGGCCTCTTGGCTAGAGCTCTCACTGATTTATACGACTGGTTCTGAGAAAGAGAAGTAAAGCCTTTTCCGCTTGAAGATCTATAAATAAACTAGATTGTTTTCTGTATTTGAAAACACGACTTACCATACGATCTGACGGTTGAAATGATGGAAGAAAATTTTGCTTTAATGCTGAAGAACTTGATGTATAGAAACACATGTATTTCTCAACTTATAAAGAGACGCATTTAAACCATATAATGTAGGGACTACATGCACCCGGAGAAGGTGTTAAAAGGTTTTTCGGTTGGTTGGATGTAGCTTGATGCTGACCGCCTTCATGACCCTGGCAGTTGATAGATCTTAAAGCCAGACAACCAAACATTTAATACTTGGATATTCCGGCCACAACCTTGGCAACAAGTAGATAAAAAACGACAGTCCCCTTCGGTTCTCACCTCGACTGCAAGAAGCCTCCGTGTCGTATGTGAATTCTTGAATGTCGTGATGGAAGAGCTGGAGGTCAACCTCTGCGTTTTCGTGGAACTCCCTCAGCTCGATGACAAGTTTCTGGGTCACGATAGGTCGTGTGAGGTCGATCTGGAACACAGGGCGCGGGGGCAGGTCGTCCTGTGGGCCGTCCTCCCCATACAGAAAGATATCCTGAAGCAAAAAAGAATAGCGTTGGGTGATGAGTTACCCAGCACTTGTCAACTGAGGGGCAAAGGGAGATTCAATTCTGGAGAAATGATAAAGAAATATGCCTCATCCGAATGTCACAATGATAATGTTCTCTGTTAGTACACAAGCGCAGGCGTCTGTTTAGTAAAACAGTTGGCTTACAGGTAAAGAAAGAGGGGAATAGATAAGTGGGAGAGGGTTAGATTACAAAGAATGAGAAAAAAAAAGTAAAGTTCTTACCAAATGGGAAACCTGGGGATATGGATGGAGTGGTGAGTGAAAGACTTACAGTAAGAGCGGAGGTGGCAGTGCTGTTGGGTGGATCTGGAAAGTGTGTGTACTGAAGCACTGGCGATCGACCAGGGACCCATTGACTGGAAGACGACGGTAATTCTTTTCCCACTGTACAAAGGAAAGTGGAAGAGAATTGAGAGTAAGAATCGTTGAGGAATATGTCTCCTTACCGTACTTGGCAGGGATTGTGAGGATGGTGACTGATCGAGTTAAAAGGACAAGGGGACCCGTTGTTGGTGAGGAACAAGGTGTGTTCGAGAAGGGATAAGGGTGCGTCGATAAGGTCTCTGCCCTTGTCCAAGGAGTACAAAAGATTTTAGAGAAAAGGCAGATGAAGGCTATGTGAAATTCATGAGTTCAGAAAATGCATGTTATACATTATGAAATAGCTCAGGACGTTCCTACTCTCCAAAGATTTCATGAAGGACCCTTAGATGCTACGTATTAAGAGAGTTTTTTGCGATGGAAGTGATTCAAGTATGAGGTAAGTGGTGGTATGAGTGGGTGGTATGAAAATGAATGTGGTAATGCGTCAAGGTTGTGTGATGTCAACGCGTATGATTGGAAGAAGCAATTGGTGAGGTGGAGGGACTGTGGCGTGATACTTATCCATGGAATAGAATGGAAGTAGCCGCAGTTGCTGTATGCAGATGATGTTCTGTTGTTCTCCGAGTCAGAGAAAGAACTGGATAGAATGGTGGGCCAGTTCGATGAATAAGTGTAGAAGATCGATGTTAACAGAGAATGCGAATGAATGAGAAACGCTAGCGCTTGGAAGGAATGTTAGACAGGAGTGTGAGATCAATTTCCATGAAGAACTGGAAGCTATGGGCGAGTTTATATACCTAGGAACAAAGTCTGCTATGGATTATAGAGGGGAAGCTGGAATCAAAAGTAGTCACTGAGGGAAAAAACAAATAATAGTAGAGCAGTGAAAGCTCTGGCGAGTGGGAAAGATTCATATGTCGAGCATAAAGCTTTCATTAAGGAGCATTTGTCCCATCGCTGATGTATGGCCGTGAAACTCAAGTATATATAGCTAAGGAGAGATAAAGATTATGAGCAGTAGGGATGGACAGCTTGCGTGATATACCTGGAAATAGAAAGGTGGACAGAATGAGGATTTAAGATGTGGTGTGGTGTCATTAGATAGATGTATGGGTGAAGGTCAAATAGGATGTACGGTAGATGACAGGGTGGTCACGGAGAAAGAGTGGCAGACAACAGGTTGTCATGTGGAATGTATGGTAGTTAACGGATTAATCATGAAGATATGTATATAGTGGTAAAGCAGAAGGTATAATGAGAAGCGATCGACTGCAGAAGAAACGGGTAGATGTAGTGAGAGAGCTGGTTAGAGACAGGGACATAGCACACGAAGGAGGAATGACTGAGGATTGGATACAATAGGAAGGTCTATATATACGGAGTTGGTGTGAATGATATATAAGTCTGTTTTCTCGCGACGAAATCAACTCGATCTGTAAAGTGACAGAGGAAGATGTACGTTTGTAAGCGCGGATGTCATTGCTCCACTCTAATACGTTGGACATGGATCGAGAACAAGTAAGTGATGCGATCCCAAAGGCTGTATGCACCTTATCTATCCCTAAGGAGCTGGGAATGTAACAATGAACTAATGATATTTTGACGGATAGATAGACAGGCAGGGCTGTGCATACTGGTGTGGTGAAGTTTTTGTACTTGTTTTGGTGTGTGCGTGTGTGTGTAAGAGGGAGAGAGAGAGAGACTGTAAGACAGAGACAGACAGAGAAAGAGGTGGGGTCGACTCACAGCGTCCTGGCCCTCTCCCATGTGGTAGGGAACTTGGCCGCGGAAGAGGCGGTCCTCATGGTCATGGCTCAGTTTCAGTACCCTCGCGGGAGCCTCCCTCGTCCACGTCACCCTCAGCCCTGTGATGATGGTCTTCGTCTGCCACCCGAACTGTGGAGATGGTGGGGAACTTGCGTAACATAAGTGGCATTAGGAGAGTAGACAGACTGAAGATGAGGCGTGAAGGTATTATGAGAAAATTGCTTCCCTGTGTGGACTCGTACTTCTCATTTTTGTACTCGCTATCAGCCTGTCTCGCTAAATATCCCTCCTTACGAACAGTAACGTACATAGCTTGCAAGCGATCTTTATTTGCTCCCTTGCAAAGCTCTGGATAATGTTTCTCGTATAGAGTGTAGAATCATACAGTATAGAACAAGTATAATAGATTTCGTTTCCTATCTTCCCTTCTTAAACACACACACACACACACACACATACACAGTGACATAAGCAAGTGTGTGTATGTGCGAGTGTAAAAGATATAAGGAAAGACTTCTCGTCCTCATATGTCTAAGAATGCAAACTCTGCCTGAAGGGAAGGGCAAAGACTATAAGGCTTACCTCAATACTGGCCTCGCTGGTGTTAGTGGCCGTGGTCCAATTGGCCCCGTATGGCCACGTCTGCAGGTTCACGTTGTTGCTGGCCACAACCTCCTGCTCGTCACTGGTCGTCATTGTTCTCTCCGCCAAGCCGCCTCCTGTGCAGGATCGTAAGAACGAACTTTTATCAATGAACTCAAGACGTTCACTTGCATTTCGTCCTGTTAACATACGATTTACGTAGACAAGTACAGTTTCTCTCTCTGAGGACTGAGCCTTAGAGGGAAAATCCTCACTTGGCCCCCTTCTTTGTTCCTTCTTTCGGAAAAGTAAAAACAGGAGGGGATGATTTCCAGCCACCCGCTCCCTTCCCTTTTAGTCGCCTTTTACGACACGCAGGGAATACGTGGGAAGGATTTTT
>JAYMFT010421871.1:0-17600 GCA_038088735.1 Panulirus argus
AAAATAAATTGAAGAAAATTGTAAAGACCGCTGGTGAACTCCAAGCTAGAACTGAATCTTTAGATAAGTTATACAATTGTGATAAAACAAGTAAGAAAAATTACGAATGATGTTCAGCACCCACTGTACTGCCAGTACAAATTTTTGAGATCGGGCAAAAGGCTAGCACTTCCGATAATGCACTTAAGTAGATTTAAGTATTCTTTTATCCCGATGAGTATAAGACTTTATAATTCTTTAGCCTTCCGCTGACCTCTCTCTATTTACAATATATGTATTTTTTTATTTCATTCTCCCTTTGTAATTATATGGACGAGCTCTATGCCAAGAAGATTTTCACGTTGTACGTATATTCAGTGTGACAAATAAAGTTACTCACATACTTACTTGCTTGCTTGCTTGCTTACTCATTCCTAATCTGTACAGATGGAGATGGGATAGTAAAGCAGAAGACTCCTCCCCATCCACTAACTACCTCCTGAAGCAAAGCACCACTGAACATCAGAAGGAACACCACTGAACACAAAAGGAACGGAGTAATACCGAGAGAGAGGCAGTGTTGAGAAGGAGGCTGGGTTCCCACGCTGTGACCGCCCCTCCCCAACCCACCTTGAGGTACCTCACCAGGATCTGGGAAGCACCCATGACACTAACCACCACACACAGAGCCTACAGGAGGGGAGCAGACGACGAGCCCCCCCCCCCCGCCCCGCCCCAACACGATACCCGTTGGCCCGTCTCTCTCTCTCTCTCTCTCTTCCATAACCCGAGAGCCTCTGACACCACAACAAGGTAAACATAGCCGTACGTATACAAGCTGGCGGGAGTTATGGCAGACCCAACGCCAACCTCGATAAGAGCGGGAAGGGAATCTATAACGTAATCCACTTGTATCCTACCCAATCCTCTGGTCTTTTAAATCCTGGGCCATCCCATATCCTCCCCCACCCCCTGGGCCATTTACATCCTAGACCCACCCATCTAACCTCCGGACATTTATATTCCACCTTAGCAGTTATCCGCTGAAGTAGACTAACTAAGACGAAAAACAATAATATATGCAAAGTTCTTCATCGCTCGTTCTGAAACAATGGAGGGGGGGGGGGAATCCCTCTTTGCGCCCGGAGAGGACGAGAAGCTCCCGCGTGGCGTAGTGGCTGCGCAGAGCACCGGTTTACGGTGATGTGTGGTTCGCTAGGCCAAGGCTACCCTGGGGAACCGTGCAGGAAAATCCATCAAGAGGTAACGGCGCCATAAATACTTTAATGCAGCTGATGTTTGGAGATAGTTAGTCACTGGTGTCAATCCTCCCCCCCTCCATAACGCATCAGAAGTGAGTGTTTTACATTGTCATATAATCCTAGTATATTGTTCCTCTAGCCATTCTTTTTTTTTTTCTTATTATTATTTTCACGATATGAGCGGATGGGTTAGCTGCAGCAACTGCCCTCGGTATTGTGGTTTGACGTGCCCAGCTCCCGCGCCAGTGAGCAGCGGTTCGAACCCTATGCTCCGAGGGGGTATACGTGATCGGGCATATTCTCTAGCTCTGGCTCGTCACGTCGTCAGGTTTGAGTGTGATAACGATCATTACAGGGAGAAATGTGTAGTCTCGGGGAAACAGGGAGACTATATAAGCTATGCCTCCTACGACGCAGGCCCCAGGTACGGACAACAGCGACCAGATTTTAACGGGGGGAAGGATACAGCCCAGTAGGGAACCCCTCTCAGGTCCTCTAAGGGTATACTTGAGGCACAATGGGCGTTCCGTATACCCATTTGTCCCATGATTACCGGCCATACGGCCAGGAAATGACTCCTTCGCCCCCCCCCCCTGCAGTACCGGAGAGGGTCGACCAAGCCGAGAAAACTGTAGAATTCGGGTCGAATATCTTGTGTTATTTAATGTTATGGATTTGTTACAGGTTCTGAGGTACTGTTATGGGCGTGGATGGGGGGGGGGGGAGGGATGTGGTTTGTGACGAACAGAGAGGGTACTAACGTGTTCTGCAGGTGGTTGGGAAGGCGTTTGTCGATGGTTGGCAATAGCTAAAAAGGGAACATCTGTTGAGTACCTTTCTTTAAAAAATGCGTTTTGTTCATCGTCTGTAACAAGAGGAAATGTCAAGTGACGCCACCAGCATGTGTCACACGACTGGTCACAGTCGTGCCGGATGACATCACCGTCCGGGACTTTTATGTGTCACGCTGTACGGGCACCTCCGCTGACATAAGTGTCATATGACACCACATGTCATATCTCCACCCATCCCCCCCCCCCACCACACCCCCCTACACTTCGCAATCATTTGTCACATGAGGCATGCGTTTCTCACTGTGTCACAGTCATTTACAACGTCATGCCCAGACGTGATGTAAAAAATCCTGTAAAACATCACGAGACAGATACAGTATTATCTGCTTCTACAATGCGACATGTACGGCAAGGAATGTAGGAGAACTTTATGCCCCTTTATGTTGAAGAGAGAGAGAGAGAGAAAAAAAAAAGATTAATCCTACATTTTAAAATTTATGGAGAAATTCATAAAGAAAACGAGAACTGCAAGGGGGGTGAGGGGGGAGGGGACACTAACGTAATTCGTATTTCTTTTCTTTTTCAACGACCAGGAACTTCACTCACTCATAACCTACACGAAGCGCGAGTCGCCCTGGCTGGAGCCGAGGCACACTTTACGGTCGAGTTATTTAATGAGTTAGAGATCAGAACGCCTACGTTAAGAGCCAGGGCGCGAGACGTGTGTGTAAGGAAAGATTTCCTCTGCAATTGGTTCGAAAAGGATATTTATCAACGATGCCTGAGCATTCCGGGAGAGAGAGAGAGAGAGAGAGAGAGAGAGAGAGAGAGAGAGAGGAAGATCTTCCTACAGGCGTTTTCGACTATATTTGCTAAGACAGAGGAAGATCCCATAGGAGCGTTCAGTAAGTCTTTACCCTTATGTACCTTTGAGATCCTGGGACAGAGGGGAGAAGATTCCATAGGAGGAATATTCCATACGATCTTTCCCTTGCCCCTCTGGGACAGAGGGAAGAAGATTCCATAGGAGGAATATTCCATACGATCTTTCCCTTGCCCCTCTGGGACAGAGGGAAGATTCCATAGGAGGAGTATTCCCCTTGCCCCCTCAGGAAAGAGAGAGAGAGGAAGATTCCCATACGAGCGGCACAGGCGGTGCCCAGGCTAACACAACGACTCCAGCACTCGAATCAATAGAGGATCTCTCGAATGCATAAGGAATCCAGCCGACCATTTTCTCTTAACGTGGACTCATAGGACGTCGGTGGGGGTAAAGGGGGGTAGGGTGGGGAGAGACAGAGAAAGAGACAGAGAAGTCAGGTGAGAGGGACGGGAGAGTGAGAGTGAAAGAGAGAGAGATGGAGATAAGTAAAGGTGGATGAGATGTATAAGTGGGGAGTATATATAAGTGTGACAGGGCACTGAGAGAAGGTAGGCCAGTTAAGTGTGTATGTGTATATACAATCTACATATAAATCTATCTACCGTTGGGTACACAGATAAATAGATAGATAGATAGAGACAGATAGGTAGGTAGCCTGGCAAAGACAAATATACATAAACAGATAGAGAGATAGATAGCTAAATATAAGGATAAATAGATGGATAGAGAAATGATAGACTGATAGCTAGATAGACAGACATATAGATAGATAGATAAAGAAACACAGCAAGCCGGACCAACTTGCGGCCGACCACACAATGCAGGTCGGCCCGCCAGAGATTGCAAGGTATCGTTGCACAAGCAAGCAATGGGCCAGGCCTCGGGTTACACCTCTGGTTCCCTTACCATCTCTTCACATTATTGCAACCACTTGTCCTGCTCTCAGACGCGCGTGTGCCTTCGGCGGCGGACCAACACCGCCTCTTGTGTTTCTTCAACTCGTATTGCAAGTCAATGCCTCATTTGCATACACTGGTTTGAGTTGCAGCCGCCTTCTTGCCAATCACACACACACAGAGCGTCCCAGTCTTATTTCCTTTCTGCCTCTTACGGAAAGCGTCTTGCGCACAAGCAAATCTTCCACAACACTTACTGCTGTCCAATGATTTGGGGCGATGAAGACGTTTAGCACTTTAATCCCCAAAACGTGTTCGGCATGAACGAACAGTTTCATATTCCACTTCAGTCTCCATTGCCCAAGATTGTTTTGCCGGCTCCAGATCGCTATCTTAAAGGCTACATTCTTTATACCTTATCTAAACTGTTTTATCTCAACGACTCATGCAATCGTTCTCATCCTGTGTATAATAATAATAAAAAAAAAAAACATTTTTGTTCATGGACGAACGTGAAAAGGACTTCCCAGGAGGGATGTCCAGGGAGGGGAACATGACAGTCACTGTAGTGCTGGTTCAACTGCGTCCCCGGCACCATCCTTCCCGATACTCAGGCGGGTAGTAGCTCTCTGGGCGGTGGATGCCTGCTACCTAGTGCTCTCTCTCTCTCTCTCTATATATATATATATGTGTGTATTGCTACCGGACTCTGCCTGCTTGCAGTTACATCGGGCATGAAAAGCCACCTTCGACAAGGCTGCAACATCGTAAATGGATGAAAAGGAGTACACGTGCCGTCAAGATACTTCTTACTCAAAAGGAGTCCATCCATTCCCTGCTACTGACTGGAGAGCAGACTCGATGCTGCAAAGGCCCAATAAAAACGGTCCAGGGGTTGTATAATCAATCGATGGTTAGACAGACAGACAGATAGAAATAGATAATAATGATGGAGATAGACAGATAGAAACATACATATAGACAGACAAAAGACAGATACATAGATAAACAAATAGACAGACTAACAGATCTAGCTATATCTTGCCAGTAATGGCACTCACCAACCTCATACAGATTTCATTTCTTTTTATGAGGCAATGTGTCTGGCTGACCCAACTGCGTTGTTTATTTACTGGAGCATCTCTTGTTTACCTCTTGTGATACTTTGAGTGTCTCTCACAAGTCCCTCTACACTTCTCCTACACTCTTATATCTCCTACCTTCCTCCTCTTCTCCTCCTTTTCCTTCTTCTTCATCCCATTCTATGCAGTTTTCTTAACCTTCATTTCCTCCTTAAACAACTACAATGTACAGCCACACGTGTCTGTTGTATTTGACATATTCCTAAAAATGTATTGGATGGTATTCTGTGCATGATCACTTTCTTCCCATGGGCAATAATAATAATATATAAAAATAATAATAATAATAATAATAATAATAATAATTATATTGATAATAGTTAACTACAGCGAAAACAAAAATAATAACGGAAAATGATAATCATAATAACAATAATAATAATAATACCAAAATAATAATAATAATAATAATAATAATAATAATAATAATAATATCAATAATAATAATAATAATCTTTTTTACTATGAAATAACGATACCGTAATAACCATACGATGATATTTGTCAGACGACACATACCTCCTCAAAATCACTTTCCTCAAAATCCTTATATTACCGATAATGGGGGAAGATTTGCCTAAATGGATGGATATTCACGTAAACGGAGGCAAACTGGTGTGTGACAAAAGCTAATATCAACACCACTGTCAGGTCTGGGAACACACACACGCACACACACACACCAATAGAAACTGCATGTAGTGTGGAAAACAATAAATTGCGGTTACTCAAGACGAGATTTTCTGCCAAAAGACAGGGCTACCGCGTAGCGCCCACTACAGGAAAATATAGATTTACGAAGAACGACTCGTGGGAGTTACGTGTTATCATGTGTGAGATGGAGAGATTATATGTCTGTGATCTGAACTCTGTCAGAAGCCTAAGCGTGGGAACAGTTTTAATGCTTTATTCCTTGATAATAATTAAAAAAAACTTACCTTGGCCAAAGGAGTGAAACTTGACCGTCAACGAGCTGGCTCACTGGGCAACCGCAAACTAACACTTTTTCCATGCATTTTTATCATCATCACACAGCCTTCCTCTTCAGCTTTTTCTACGAGTCAGATACATCTCTGTAGTCCCAAAGGCAACGACACTCGTACACTTTCAATCAAAAATTCCCGAGGAGTGTGACCAAATAACACTCTGTAGAAGATGGAGCCAGGCTGCAAGGAGTAAGTCGTACACAAACATACGAACAACTGAAGCTCATCAAAATCAAAATAATAAATACAAAATAAGAACATTGACAGTAATATAATAGCAGTTACATTTTAGACTTTTTAGTGCAATCGTTTCACAATATTAATATTTTTATTTTACATAAATACAACAATTATTGAGTATAGATCTTGATTTGAAAAAAAGGATATGGAGTGGGAAATCTTTCAAAGGAAAATATTTTCTTTTCGTTTGGCTAAAAAATCCCCATTGCGCTAGGAAAAAAAAAAACGACAAAAATGAGAAAGTACACGGAAAAAGTGCTATAATATAGTCTGACACTGCTCAAGCTGGTAGCCCGGACGTCACATATAAATACACCCCCAACTCCTGGATTTCCATCCCCCTCACCCACAGTCAATATATGTATATATATATATACAATAATCATTCCTCAGTGTATATTATACATATCTTAACCCTAATCTATGTATGTTTAATAATATATTTAAGTCTATGACATGGAACGTTCCACGTGAGCATAAATCCACGATCTTGTCGCTCAAAGTTAACAAACACCGGGGTCAGTAATTAACAAGGTATTTCATCACTCTCATCATCACCCGCTTATTGCACGACCAATAAATAAAGATTCGTGCTATTCATACAAATGACATGATGTGTTTTTTTTTTATCAATTTATTTCGATTACCATTCACACACACAAAAAAAAAACGGCTGATTAGTGACGACGTTGGTGGTGGGGGGGGGGGGACGGGGGAGTGGAGGGGGGGAGGCGTGAGCGACGCGGGACATCTTGGCGGGAAGGAGCGTAAGCAGCCGCCACCCGCCTGACACTCCCTCACCTCTCCTTCCTCTCCCATCCCCTTCCCTTCCCACCTCTCCCGTGTAAACAACTGACAGTGCTCTCTATAAAGTGGTGCGAAGCGTCGTTGTGGACCGATGGTGACATTTTGCAAGACCTGAAAATGAAAGAGGGTCTCCTCCTCCTCCAGCAGGGGTGGGTGTGTATGGTCAAGTTAAGCAGTGCTCATTTGAAAAGATCCTTTGTTTTTTTTTGAAGTTTTCTAAGCCAGCGGGCTTCTCCTGATGGCCTGGAGGATAAAGGAGAAGAAAGCCGGGATAAGTGATAGTGACAAGTTAACTTAAGAGAAGTGAACGGCTAAATTACAGGTATGTTGAACTCTTCCATTGTTTATGGCAGTATTAAGACGTTCTAAGCTATTTTATTCGCTATAACAACTTTTAATATACTAGTTGGATATGGTGATTAATGGGTATATCTAGTGTGATAAATGATAACAAATACATTTACACACAGTTTATCGTTAACGGATCAGGTGGGTTGGTGGTGGTGGTGGGGGTGGGTCGAGGGTAAACAACTGGGAAATCATTTGTTTATTGTTTATGAACAATGAAAATGATGATGATGGATATGTTTGACAGTATTACATCAAAACGGGTTAAAAAAAATCCAGTTTGGCTCCGCGTCGGTCTGTGAGCTTTGGGCAATGGCTGTTTATTTCGTTTTACGTGTTGTTTAATAAAGTTCATTGTGATTACAGAATTATCCACGAAGGAGGGTTTGGAATATTATATTCTATTAAGTAATTATTAAGTAAGGCGAAAGTAGTGCATCCGGGAAAATGACATAGAGTTGACTATACTAAAAGTAGGTAATACACTTGTAAAAAAATAAACAGAATCTATGACACTTCACCTGACCTTCCCGGCTGTCAAGATTTATCTTAAGTTTCATTATCGTGGATGAAATATGCTAATTACGTTCACGGAAATTTACCGCCTATGTGCTGCGGAGTGTAAATATACAGTTAACACATCGCAAACCTCAGCCGATGACACATATACAGTGGTATAAGGGTATATTAATATATTTCTACAATAATTTCGACTTATAGGTGAAGTTAGGTCAAGTTCATATGGGGTCTGCAGATATTTTACAGTAAGGTGATGCAAGGGCAGATTTGTATAGGTTCAGTTGATATTTTACTAGGTTAGGTCAAGATTTTATAGGGTCTGCTGATATTTAACATTAGGTGTAAAATATTTTACATTAGGTGTAAAATATGTCCAGGTCGTATTTTACACTTGGCGAGATCAGGATTTTATAGGTTCTGCTGATATTTCACACCAGGTGTAAAATATGTCCAGGTCATAATTTACACTATGTTAGGTTAGGTCAGGAATATAAAGGTTTTGCTGATATTTTTATGCTAGGTTTAAAATATGTCCAGGTTATATTTTACTCTAGGTGAGATTAGGTCAGGATTTTAAAGGTTCTGCTGATATTTAACTTTAGGTTTAAAAATATGTCCAGGTCATATTTTACACTAGGTTAAGCTAGGTCAAGATTTTATAGGTTCTTTTGATCATTAGGTGTAAAATATGTTCAGGTCATATTTTACACTTGTTAAGGTTAGGTCAGGATTTTACAGGTTCTGCTCGTATTTGATACTAGGTGTAAAATATGTTCAGGCCATATTTTATACTAGGTGAAGAAAGGTCAAGATTATTTTTAGTATTTTTTCAATATTAGGTGTAAAATATGTTCAGGTTATATTTTACTTTAGGTGAGATTGTCAGGATTTTTAAGGTTCTGATATTTTACACAAGATGCAGAATATGTTCAGGTCATATTTACCCTAGGTATGGTTAGGTAAGGATTTTACAAGGTTCTGCTGGTATTTGATTATAGGTATAAAATATGTTCAGGCCATATTTTATACTTGGTGAAGAAAGGTCAAGATTTTTTGTTTAATATTAGGTATAAATTATATTCAGGTTATATTTTACTCTAGGTGAGATTATGTCAGGATTTTTAAGGTTCTGCTGATATTTTACACTAGGTGCAAAATATGTTCAGATCATATTTTACCCTGGGTGAGGTTAGGCCAGGATTTTACATGTTCTGCCGGTATTTGACACTAGATGTAAAATATGTTCAGGCCATATTTTATACTAGGTGAAGAAAGGTCAAGATTTTTTTAGTTTTATGAATATTAGGTGTAAAATATGTTCAGGTTATATTTTACACAAGGTGAGGTTGTCACAATTTTTATTAATTCTGATTTATAAGTTCTGCTGATATATTACACTTAGAATAAATCATATACTGGTCATATTTTACATAAGGTGAGGTTAGGTCAGGATTTTATAGGTTCTGCTGATATTTTAGTATAGGTGTAAAATATGTTCAGGTCATATACACTAGGTGAGGTTATGTCAGGATCTTATAGTTTCTGTTGATATTGTACATTATGTGTAAAATATGTTCAGGTCATATTTTACACTAGGTGAGGTTTGATAAAGATTTTAAAAGTTCTGCTGATATTTTAGACTAGGTGTAAAATATGTTCAAGTCATATTTTAAACTAAGTGAGGTTAGGTCAATATTTATTGGTTCTGTTAATATTTTACGTTAAGTGTACAATATTTTCGGGTCACATTTTACACTAGGTGAGGTTAGGTCAGGATTTTATAGGTTCTATTGATATTTTACACAAGGTTTAAAATATGTTCAGGTCATATTTTAAACTAACTGATTTTAAGTCAAGATTTATAGGCTCTGCTGATATTTTACACTAGGTGTAAAATCTTTTCAGGTCATATATTAAACAATTCTTTTACACATATTTACTTAAACGTTATCAGTAAAACATAACACTCCAAATCATGCTCCAAAGGTATTTCTGTAATTACAGCAAACTTATACATAAGCTAATCCCCAGAGTCAGTTTCGGTGCGAATCTAATCTTTCACAAAAACGTGTTTGAATCTGCTCAGAATCAACTAAATCCACTCTGTGTAACACTTGCCAACAATGTCCACCTGCGATTTTACCTTTTTCGGTGGCCTGGTATGATGAAGGATAGGTGAGACTGCATCCACCGGAGAGCTTATAAAAACAGTGGGGTTTACTAGTAACTTCGGAAAGGTAAATAATACTATATTGTGTATTAAAATCATAACAGGTAGAGCAAAGTATGCAGATTAACATACTGGGGAGTGAATATTCTAAGGGAGAGCATGTTCAATGTTACACCGGTAATATATATCTCGCTGGACACTAGTAGCCTGGGACCGTTGCTCTTCTTGATCATTGTAAATGACTTGCTGGAGAGATTGGACTCGTACCTGTGTTTGCTGATGACGCCAAGGTCATGAGTGAGGTGAAAAGCGAGGAGAATTTCATCAACTTATAAAAGGGACCTAAACAAACTCCAAAAGTTGGTTTGATACATAGTTGATGAAATTCAACCCCGGTAAATGTAAAGATGGGACACGGTGAAAGAAGGCCTCAATCTGAATATTATCTAGCAGGAAATTAGCTGCATGAATCTGTGTGTGAGTGGGACTTGAGAGTCGACATTGTACCTAACTCATTGCCAGCGCTCCATGTCAAGAGAAATGTAAAGGAGGGAAACTGTTCTGCTGGTAAATATTAGAACTGCATTGACATACACGGGCATGCTGTTCACATCCTACATTAGACCAAAATTACAGTATGCTTATGTTTGGACACCGCACTTAAAGAAGCACAAAGAACTTATTCAGAGGGTCCAAAGGAAGTCAAAATAGATGGTGGCCACATAGCCACAATAACAACATCCACCCGGGCCACATTGTGACACAGTGACCACTCGGGCTACATGAGGGCATCAGTAACAACAGTCACCCGGGCCACATAGCCACGGGCTACATGGACACAGTGTCATCTACTCAGGCCACAGTAACATCCACTCGGGCCACATGGCCACACTATTATCCACCCGGGCCACATGGTCACAGTAAAATCCACTTGGGACACATGGCTACAGTAACATCCACACAGGCCACCTGCCCATAGTAACAACTCCCACCCCAGGCCACATGCCCTTAGTAACAACCCCCTTACCCGGGCCACATGGGGGCCAGAGTGTTACATTCACCCCCTCCCCGCAACACCGTACTGCAGACCAACATCTGAATTCCCACTAGTGTTCCCAATTCTTTGTGTTGACCAATTGTGTCGCTGTGACGTAAAAAAAAAAAAAAAAGGAATGAAAAATGAAATGAAATTCTCATTCAATCTCCACCAGGAATGGCCATTTGGAGTATCTGTTTATTTTTCCAGCCATCAAATGACTAGAATATGACAGTGAAGAGAGGAAAGCACAGACTTTTTCATCGTGAAGAATTATTCATTCACTTTTTTTCCTTTTTTTTTTTTGCATGGTACACATAGCATTTTCTTTCTGCTTCCGTCTGAAATGAGGGATTAGGGATTATGGTGGACAAGGAACATTATGTTACTGTGGGTGAAGGACGTGTTCCCTGGGTGTTCCTTCGTCTGAGGGTTGTCGTGTTCCGTGGTAGCTCCTTATTACAGTCACCGTTTCTTATGAAAGTAATTTGTTTTTCGTCCGAGCTGCATTTTTATTTTATATACAACCCCTTCACACAATCACTGTTTTCCAAAACGAGAATTTTCTCCAAACTACGTTTTCAGTGATCATCCCCTCCTCCAAGTCCCGTGTTCTGGGACCACCACCACCTCTTCCAGTTTTTTTTTTTTCTTCTTTTTTTATTGCCACCCCTTCTTTCAAGTTCCGTTTTCTCCAGCAGACCCATCCACTTGGCTCCATTCCCTAAAGCGATCCCGTCCACTTTAAGCTACGATTTCTATGACCAAACCCCCTCACATCCGCGAGCAGTCCAGTCACTACATGATCGAGAATGGTAGATATAACAAGTGGGTCCCCGAAGGGGAATTATGAAGTCCAATATTCCCTACTTTCAGAGCAATTACACCGCCCGCACGAGCATTGCTGCTATTGGCTGACAATTAAACCAATAAGAACCCTTGAAATCCAGCCGCGTAAAATGCAACCATTGGTCAGTCGAGAATATTAACCATCAGGAGAGCCTGGGAGCACACACACACACATTCCCCGCTTCAATGTTCATGCAAATACTTGTCTTCGATTTATATAACTTTATCTACACTCACACAGACACACACTCTCTCTCTCTCTCTCTTGTATATATATATATATATATATATATATATATATATATATATATATGAAGCCGGTTCTCCCTCTTCCTTTATCAACAGTGGTGATCCTCAGGGCCCCGTCCTGTCGCCTACTCTCTTTCATTGATGCTCCGGTTTTCTTGTCTTCTTATCCTCACACTACTCATCTCCTTCCAAAAATCTTTTCTCGGTATCTTTGAATTTTCTCAATGCTCACATCCCAACTTTCATTTGCCTTCTTTTTTTTCAGCCCCTGCACCTTCCTCTTGACCTCATGCTGCTTCTTGTACATCTCCCAATCACTCGCACTCCTCCCCTGCAGATAACCCCCCTAACTCGACTTCCTTGTCCAACTACTCACTACACTTTCTCACACGCCCACACCCACCTTTTGCATGTTATGCACGTCTCTCGCACATGCCAGCAGTGTTTCCCTAAATGCCTTCCGTTGCCCGTTCATTCCCCAGGATTCATTTACTCTCATCTTTTGCCATTTCTTTCCTGACCTCTTCCGGTATCTCCTCACACAAGCCTCTTTTCCAACCTCACTCACTTTCACAACCCTCTTCCCACCCCATATCATTTCCTCTCTTCCTAAAACCTTTACAAACATTAATTCAACCGGCATGGCTCCAGCTACATCACATTTTTGCCCGATATATATATATATATATATATATATATGCACACAGACTAAACATAGCTACACTTATCTAATAAAGAATATATCTATTTATCATAATATACTGGTACAAACGCTTATATGTAAGTAGTTACTACTTAACACGGGATTCTGCCAAAAGGCATTACACTCTTGCTGTGATTAGAGCAACTTCTGATTTGAGAGGCGCTATTTTACAGTCTTCCACGCCCTGTCATGCCAAGAGGGCATAAATTTCGCGTGTACACAGGGAAGCGAACGTCAAATTTGAATACAAACAAACGGACAAACAATGCATACGTGAAGGAGTAAACACGTAAACAAGATATAGATCTCAAAGTCTAAGATATATTTTTTTTTTCACTATACTTTGTCTTCCCCTCTTATAAAAACACATGAAGGAAATTCTTGCACTAACAATATTCTTAATTATAGATACTTGGAGAGTGAGAGAAAAAAAAAGAAGAAAGAAATCCAATAATATCCTAATTGCCTCTAGTAACAAAATTATTCAGAAGCTTTAGCGCAAGCTTTCTTAGATATTCGCAGTCAATTACAGACACACTCGCAGCACATTTAAGCGCACAAGATTAAGACAAATCCAAGCAGTGTGTGACCCAATCGACATTGTCTTACCCCTCCTCTCTCTCTCTCTCTCTCTGTAATACTCGAGTTTTCGTTTCTAGCTTATACCCAGTGGAGGAAAAGATTAGCTGACTAAAAATATTTTTTAACATTACGACATTCCCAAACAACAGGACAAAGAGTATATCTAACGTAATTCTGTAACACAATTATAGATTGCTTTTTTTTTTCTTTTTTACGTGTGTGCTAGTATCGAACATTTACATACTTGTGTTTCTGTTGTCAAGATAATTAACAGATGTGTATTGTTTTTCTCGTATCCATGTATATATATTTTCTTTTTCGTTCAACGTAAACGTTTGAACGGTAACTTCGGAATGGCAAGCGTCGTTGGGGGGGGGGGGCGTATAACTCACAAGCATATGACAAATCAAGCTAAGGCCCTAACCTTAAGTACTCACGCTGGACGGAAACATTAACAAACTGGTGGAACTACGGAGATATATCGAGGTACTCTTAAGGGGCTTGTGAGTAGACTGGGGCAAGAGAAAAAATAAAATAATGAAAGCAAGAAAGAACTGTTATCAGGTAAAGTAAACATCACGTTCGGAGGTCTGCTATTCTCGGAGAACAGTTTATTTATGTAGTCTACGATCCTTCCTGGGTGGTTTTAAAAATGTCCTTGACTCTTTACTTTTTACCTCTCCCCCCCCCCCAACCATTCACGGGCCACCACCTGGCCGGCCATTCTAGAGATTCTAATTAACTCATTCATGGGGCATCTGGCTATTATTCGTGAGCTTTTAACCTCCCCATTCATGGGAGGAGGGGGGGGGGGTCACCTGGCCATTCGTGACCATGACACTTTACTCGTTTACGAAATAATATATGGCTACTTAACAATCTCGACAAGAAATGGGTGTAACAGTACTAAATGAAAACCACTATTACCTGTTCGAAATGTTAACTTTATCTCCCGTTTTCTTTCTTTTCAATTCAACCCAACAAAAATCCCTGGTTTTCTTTCCTGTCACTCTATGTACTTCTGTCTGTCTGTCGAAGGTGGAAGGATGGAGTGATAGAGGCATTTCAGGTTCGGAGCCTGAACATACAGGAGGGTGTGAAGCGTGCAAGTTGATAGAGCAAATTGGGACGATGTGATGTACTTCGGGCGACTTGCTATCAATGGGCTGAACCAGGCCATATTGAAGCGCTCGGGGGAAGACCACAGAAAGGTCTGTGGTGCCTTGTTATAGATAGGGGGCTCTGGCTTCAGCGTATAATCCACGACAGCTAGAGAGTGGATGTGAGCGAATGAGGCCATTTCTACATCCGTTCCTGGTGCTACCAAGTTTTCCCATTTCAAACTCACACCCCAAGCTGTCTCTCTCCACAGCTAACCTTAATATAACTTAGCTTTTATTCACATTTATTCTCGACTTTCTCCTTTCATAAACTCTTCCAAACTAATACACCAACTTCTGCAGTTTCTCAATCGAATCTTCCACCAGCGCCTTGTCATCAGCGAAAAGTAACTGACTGTCCTTTCAAACAAACCCCCCCCACCTCCTGATATATATATATATATATATATATATATATATATATACAGAGAGAGAGAGAGAGAGAGAGAAAATGGGGCCCCTGAATTCAGTGCCATTTTTTCTTATTTACTAAGGCATCTCTGTTCCTTAGTGGATTCACTTCCCAACATTCTACAACTCTGTCATTCCCGCATAGGAATTATCCTTGTATGCAGATTAGGAACCAGACCACCAGGTATTATGCAGTATTATGATGTAACACTGGCGCCCATGCTGTAACAAGCACACTTGCATATCTGAGTCGGTCCAACAGTTATTCAAATATTTTATTGAATCGATGAGGGCATTGTGAGAGTACCTCTGGCCTTCGATCTCGTGCATGTCCCCGGCCCTGTGTAGTGACGTTGGCACACACCACAGTCTCCGGCCTTGTGTGTAGTGACGTTGGCACACGACACATGCTCTAATTTGGGGTAGAACAACCGTTTCAGAAGTTATCGCTGGTCTTGCTTCCTCAATTATAAATCCATGCCTCTTAAGAGTTGTCAGTTTCATATTCCACCATTATACATATACAGTATATGTATATAAACATACACAAACATTTGTATACAAGTATACAGAACTGCTTCTCGCAGCCATCATCTAAAATACATCGAAACCAGCGCTGCTCACAGTCGACCCCACAACGTATTCCATAGTTTCCCCCCACCCCCATCCCCCAACCCTTTCCAACGACCTGGCTTTGCCAACTGACAGCACGTCGCCCCGGGTACACCACATCGATCCTATTCAGTTTATCCCACGCATGCCTCTCACCCTCCTGAATGTTCAAGCCCCTGATAACCCGAATCGTCTTTTGCTCCATCCCTCCATTTCCTTTTCATGTCTCCCTTCTCCCTCCCAGGATTTTTAGTGATGGTTTAAAACCTTAAAGGTCATCAGGTCACCCCTCACTCCAATGGGCAAATTTCATGCCTCTAGCTTTACTCTAAATATCAGCTCTCGTAATTCCGTTGCCAACTTTGTTGTCCCTTCAAAGGGTCTTCTGCGGTGACCAAACTGGAGGAGCATATCCTAGTTTAGGCCTTATGTAGGATGTGCACGGGTTGCTTAGTCATTTCTTTATCCTTATACTCGAATGTCTCTCTAATATCTGCCAGCAAGACAGTTCGTCTCCTTTACTGTTCTCCTGATCTGGGACTCTGGCGATAGGTTAGGGATGATGTCAACTCCCAAGTCCCCTCTCACATGCAGCTTTCACCAGCTTATCTTCAACTAAAATCTATACATACCGAGGCCTTCTTCCGATGTGTCCCATCCTCCTTACTCTACATTTACTCGGGGTGAATGTCATCTACCATGCACCAGACTAACTTTGGAGTTTGTGTCGGTCTCCATTGTGGGTTCCAGCAATCCTCAACGCCGTTACACTTCCTTCACGACACTGGCATCAGATCAAGAGGAGCAATGTGGCCTCAGGACAGAACTCTGCTGTTGGCCAATGGTGACCTTATCAACTCATTTCGAGAAGATTCCTCAGGCGTGTGTCCTTGTCCTATACTCCCTTGCACAAAGATAATGTTCTAGCCATTAAAGTAATCTCCTCATTCCTACCTGGAGATCCAGTTTGTTTACCAGCCTCCTATGTGGCACAGTGTCAACTGCTTTCTGGCATTCTAGATACAGATAATCCACCCACTCTTCCCTTTTGTCTGACACAGAGTTCTCTCTCGCGTGGAAATCTAACGAGGTTAATTACTCACTGGACTCCTTTTCCATTGAACTGTACTGTCTCTCACATTGGGTAGTTTCTCCTCTGCAGGAAGTCATCCACTTGCATTCCAATTATCTTTAACAGTACCTTAAAGACCAAACTTCTCCGGGAGACCAGTGTGTTGCTGAGTACATCCTCCCGTTTTCTCTTTTTTCTTTATTTGTATAGTTACGAGTGACGTTTGTCTATTAAAGCACTTCTTTCTCAACTTCCCTCTGTGCTTGAGGCGAAAGGTTACCCCATGTCCCTATCCCGTAACTCTAAATTTCACAGAACCTTGTAGCACTCGGCCCTGGCTACTGGCTAAGACTAAACTCCCATTCCCCAGTGTATACTGCCATATAAAATGTCGAGTTATATGTTAGTTTCCACCGTTACATCTCCTGTTGTGAGTCTAGGTCTCATCCCTGCTCCTAATCCACATCAAAATTTAAGCACTGCGTGATCACTCTTTTCCAACTGCTGTATCGCGCCAAGATTCTTAGTTTCCTCGTTGCAGTTATGAGAAAAGATATGATCTAGCAATGACGGTGTATCATCACCACCAGCCCCTCCATTCTCGTCCTAGCGTGGATATCAGGAGCATTGAACACGTTCCTACAACCTGTCCTTTTATCTGTAAACCGGTAGGTTGGTGGGGAACGCTAACCTCACCCCCTCCCCCCCCCCCCTCGTAGCTGTGCAAAATCTCTCCTTCCCTCACAACACAATGCAGTGTCCACCGTATGGCAACACCCACCCACCCACCCGGCACTACAACCCCCTACCTCCCTAACATCCCCATCCCCCCCACCATTGCCTTGATTTTGACGCAACCATTTACATGTGTGTGTGTGTGTGTGTGTACACACACACATA
>JAYMFT010421882.1:0-14494 GCA_038088735.1 Panulirus argus
ATGTGCATGTATGTATATATGTGTGTATGTGGGGGGATGGGTCTTTCTTCGTCTGTTTCCTGGAGCTACCTTGCTGACGCGGGAAACAGCGATCAAGTATAATAAATAAATAAATAAATAAAACATGATGCTCTATTACCATAATTTGTTGTTCCATTACCCTCAAAAACTTGGGTTGACCTATATATGAGGCATATAAATTAATGATTTCTTGGCCAAAAATCAAGGGTAAACCTATACACGAGGCACACGTATAGATGAGTATATACGGTATACTACGGCAGGAGAGTCATTAAAGATATGATTAATCATACAACCCAAGGGATAAATATGCAAGCCATGACACTGTAAGAGCAAGGTGTGGTAGTAATCACAATCTGACTGACAGAGCTGACCAGGATGTAATGATATGGTTTGGGTATATGGAATGAATGAACAAAGAGAGACAAAGAGGAACTATGAGTTGGAAGTGGGAGGAGAGATGAAGGAGATGGAAGGATGGAGTAACAGAGGTTTTAAGGTTCTGTGGCCAGAATATTCAGGTGAGAGGCATACATGGGACAGAATCATGCACTCTGATGTGGTATGTGTGGGACTCTCCTGTCAGTGAGCTGATCCTGGGCACAGGAAGCAGTCTGGGGAAACCACAGAGTTATCTATGGGTCTGGCTGTGGATGACAGGCTCTGGTTCTGATGCAATTTAACATTAATGAATGTGAGCATATGAGGTCATCATTCCTTTGTTTGTAGAGCTACCTTACTTAGGTGGAAAATGGCAAACAAGTGTGAAAAAAAAAATTATGTAAGAACACTTCCTTGCTGAGATGTAAAGGGCAATTAGGTATTGAAAAAAAAAAAAAGAGAGAGAGAGTTATCCCAACACCATATTATTGGCTGAACAGGAAGGAAGGGAGAAAAGATGAGAGAAAACTATGCAGTGAAGTTATATCTGGAGAATCATTGCTAGTATATTAACTACAGAAATTATGCTCCTTACCCAAAGCTGCGGTCACAGTTGTACAGCACGTAACAAGTCAATAACTGACACCTTATCTTTTTTCTTAAACTTAAAAGTTAATGATTATTACCTGGTCTGTCCCCTGGGCATGTACCCTCACATTCGCCGCGTGTGATAAACCTGTTGGCATTTCCATCACAACCCGTATAATAGAAGGGCATGCACCTGGCCTCAGAGTAATCATAGTACCAACGTGGAAGAGTTTCTTCACAGAGCCCAGAAGCCTTGGGTAGTGTGCAGAGGTCTGTTAGTCCAACCACCATTAAGAGAATGATTATCAGATTAAGAGAAGGATTAACAGCAATGGCAAATATTCAATGATCTGTTGATACATATATACTCCTGTTATATTTCCACAGAAAAAATCAGCTGTCAGAAAAGGGCAATATCTTTAATATTGAAGCCAATTTCTGCTAAAAGACATAAGAGGCAGATTATGAAACTATTAGTGAAAATATACAAATTACAAAACTGACTGAAAATTTTGAAAAAATATAACAGAGGTATTTCCATTATGAAAACTGAAGATATTACTGCTATTCTATGCTACTCTGCTTTCTTTAAATAGTTTAAAAAGATAATTCATGCTCTAGTTTATGAGTGCAATAAATGTTATGGAAATCTAAGGATTATCATATTTAAACAAGATTAGTGAATTAAAAGATATATATGTAAACTTTAAGGCTGTTATTGTTAAAGTTGATCTTTGAAACAAGATGCATTTATCTTTATGACTGCAATTTCTCATCACAATGCTAAAAGGTGAAATGAGAAAATATGTGTTGTCTGTCCAGAATTGTAAAATATGATAATATTCACCTCTTCAGTCTAATGTAATGAAAAATTGCAGTCACTGCTATCATAGCACCAAGAGTCACAACCTCACAGTTGCCATGTCCTGACCTTTGGAGCGACCCCGGATACAGCGTTGCATGCATTCATTCTCAGTGAGGAAGTTGTTGCCATTCCCCTTGCAGCCACCAAAGGCAAACTGGCTGCAGATCCCCAGAGTTTGGTCATAGAACCATCTACTGTAGTTTCCACGACATGGACCAGGCATCACCTCCAGCAGGCAAACGTCTGCAGTCACTCACGCCAAAAGTGGGAACATGACCATGTGACTCTATTCATTGCTAACATTGTTCCATTTCAATCAATGATTATGAAATTTTTAAGTCAGGAACTTTCTTCAATGCACATAGAAAAGATAGTACATTTCCGTAAAAATGAAGTGAAGATTCCAAAACTGTATCTCAACTAGAATAAGTAAGGAGATTAATCCTGTTTTTAAGTCTAATGAGGCTAAAATTCAAAGAATTCTAACATTTTTGTACCAACGCTGAATCTCATTCTTTCATTTTCAGTACTGTGATAATCATGAACTATAGTAAACCCTCAGTGCATTTTAACTTCCCAGAATAAAGAATTACTCAAGTTTTTTCAATATTTCTTTTTATAATGCAAAAGAAATGTTTATTTACTAAAATATGGATTTTCAATCAATTTTCATTTATATGAGAGAGGCAACAATCAGGGACACGGATACCCTTATCATGATTGGGCCTGACTGAATAATCTAAGGAGTTTTCTGTAGTTCAAAAGATGACAAACCTAACCCAAAGGAAGATTTTGTAAGAGTGGATAAAACATACACGAGGTAAAGTCTGAAATAAATTATAGAAGACTTGGCATCCTTTGTGTACAAATTCATCAATTCTTATGATGAATTTATGCTAAAATAGGGACAAAGATCATATAAGTACCATTAATGTCACAAAATTGTAGATGTATTCCACTTCCAGGAATACTGACTGCTCTGAGTGAGTCAAAATGATATCATATTGATTTTCAGTTCATAAGAAGCAACCATTATTGTTACTCCTAAATATGAAATATCAGGACTGTGCAAAAGCTTTTAATAGAGAAAAGCTGTGGATTTTAGTCTCACTTCAATTAACAAACCAGTAATAATATGACAACTACTGAAAAATTTTTCATTCTTATATCATCTTCCTCACAGTTTCTGCAAATATAAAGGAACTATGACTGACAAGTATGAAATTCATAGCAAAAACAAAAAGGTTTAGTCAGCAAATGATATCCTGCATACCTAAGTAAATTCAATGGGAACACATAAGAAATGGAAATAATTAAATCCTGATGTACTGAGGCAAGACTTAAATCTTTAAAACACTTCAGGTAATAACTGCTTACGATAAAATCTTCAAGTCTAAGCAATGAATGGTGTGTGACAACCTCTAGATTACTCTTGGGATATTCTGCAAGTGTTACATTGTTACCTTTAACCCTGTCTCATCTAACTTCATGGTAGCACTTGGCAAGACTGTCCAACCAAATGGAACAATATCTTGGAATCAGTAGTAAAGCCAATTTGAGGACTGAGGAGGATCTCTGCTACTCAGTTAGGGTTTTTCCTACTGCTATAGTGTTTTTCTACTTCCCTCAACCATGATCTGCTGAAATTATGAAACTCTGTTCACTGTATTATTTTATCTCCTCACAAAAAAATTAAAAAGATCCATATTTCAATGGAAAAAATGATCACACTGCAGCACCACCTCACAGAGATCAGTCCACTAACTCAAGAGGTTCTTTCACAAGCATCATTTCTGGCGAGGTTATGAGTCCAGGTAATACACACATTGTTGTGAACTATTTACCAATATACACACATACTGTCTTAGCTTTTAAGCCTTGTGTACATTTAAATGTTACCTAGGAGGAGACACACGTTCTCCTTAGTCCATCTTTTCAGGTCCCTCTTGGATCACCTAACTGCATTCCACTGACTGGGATTCTTCCATGGGGTAAGCTGTCTGTCCACACCCCAACTAACAGGTCATCTTATGTTTGAGCTGACAGATACTGGGTACCAAATTTATGTGGTATGAAGTGCCACAGACATGCCAAACCTAGCCAGATGACTGATTAATGTCCACTTAGTGTTGTCCAAAAACAGTCCCTCTCCAGGATCTCTGATGAAACTCCAATCTATATGAGGTATTCCTTTAACTCTAAACCATTCTCCACCCTGCCACTGTAGGAAAAAGATGAAATCTGCATTTTTCTATAGAGCATCCCTCTCATTCACTGTGATAAGTTAAATCTGCCCTGATTTTGGAAGATGTATCTTTTAAGAGATCAGGGGAACCAGAGTACCTTAATCAACTTCCTACAAAATGGAAACCTTTTAATTCCACATAAAAGTTCTTCGCATTATGTCTCAATCAGTTAAATTATCTAATATGCAGCAACATAGACAACAAAGTCTAGAGTCAGTTTAGGAAAAGTCACAATTATACCTTGATTTATCTGAATCCTTTCAAGGTTTAACAATAAGTTAGAAAGTATCAAACTGGGAAAATTTTCATCTCAAAGGATTTCTTAAGACTACATGCTGGACATATGCCATTTACTGGATTTTAGGTTTCTCCCAGACATCAAATCAGCTGGTTAAGTGTCTCTTTAGAGTATGACAGCTTTTCTTGCTCCATCTTTTCCTGACATCTACAAAGCTGTAAGCTTTACACCTTTCCAAGAGCCCTGAATGCATTAAAAATAATAGAAAGTTTACATTAACTTATCAATTCTACTGTCATTTCTTTCATTCTAGAATGTATCTACATTCGGTTCTATGTTCTATTTCTAGTTTTGATCCATTCAATTTTGACTTCTTTTGTCATTTCTCATGTCCTTGCTGACTTCTGCATTGTATGACTTCTGTTAGCATTTATCAATCTTCCCTAATTATCACTACAATCTCTCTTATTTGCTCTACATAGACATAATATCTCTATATCTTTGATGCCTGTTCCAGTTAGAACTCCCTCAAAGGGGTGGCTACAGCAACAGAGTTGTCATAACTAAAGAACTCCATTGCTGCTTTTTTGCCTTTAGTGCATCACCCTTAACAAGCAACTGGCAGAAGGCAAGTCTAGCGCAGTGTTTGCAGAGGCTCCTTCCTAATGTTCCTAATAACTAATTCTATCTAATGCTCCTACCTACTACTTCTACCTAATAATCCTGCCTAAATGTTCCTACCTACTACTGCTATCTACTGCTTCTACCATTTTGCCAAAAGGCAAATCAAATGACATTTCACTCTTTTCTTAATATATGCTTCCTTTTGCATAAAAAGATTTACTAAAAAAAGTTTTTTATGATATACTACCATTGCAAAATATTGGCAAAAAAAAAAAAAAAAAATTACATAAAAAATACTGCACATGGGAATTTTTTCTTCATTGCAATATAAGGTGACGCATTTTTGGTTTCCATCACCGTTGTTCTTATAAACGGATACTATATAGGGTTTTATGTCAAGGATTTATAATTCTATGCAATTTATAACAGAAAAGAAATACTCCCAGTCTAACATATAAGAAAATAAATTTCCCTAAAACAAAAGAGAGATGAAAAGTATAAAAAAAAAATAAATCCCACACTGAGATCATAATTGAAGTTTAACTTTTATGAATAATGCACAACAGCTGAAAAGCATTCTGATACACATATTCGTTCAGCTGGTTTAGATTTCCTGATAATCTTTTATATCTATTACCATTATTTTGAGAATTTTGATCCTCAATGAAAAACCAATATAAGTGGCATTTTTCTCCCACAGAACTGGATTATATGCATCATGCATGGAAAAACATAAAAGACAGTTGTGTACCTGTTTTCTCTGGAATGACACATTTCTCCTCACATTCTTCCTTGGAACTGTACCGGTTGTTATTTCCCAGGCATCCACCATACACAAAAGGTTTGCAGCTCTGAGTCGCAGAGTCATGGTACCAAGATGGAACAGATCCAGTACAAGGGCCTTCCACACGCGGAAGATGACAAGACTCTGTTGATAATTTTGGCAATGATATACAAATAAATATGATGTTCATGATATACAAATAAATATGATGTTCACATATTCCAAGAACATTATTTATTAGAAGACACATCAACCAAAGATAACAGTAAAACTCAAGTGAAACTGATTATGTTGAAATACTCTTATTATTGTTAAAATATTGACAAGTACAAGAGAGCACAAATGATACAATCCAACACTATTCTATTGCACAGGAGTGTTCTGCTAATTCACCCAGTGAGTGAAACACTGAATTTTCAATATAAAGTGGGAAAAATATGATTACGTGATGCAAATGATAAAACGTATTCATTTTACTACTTCATCCTATCAAAATATCACTTGAGTTAGACAAATAATGTCAATGTTAATACAAAAAATATACAAACAAGCTACTTTACACTCGGAAAAATTCTTACTTGTTAAATATCTTAGATAAGGCATGACAGTCTTTAACTGATGCTTTACTATCAACCATTTCAAGTAAATATCAATGACTAAAACATCAAACACAACATGCTCACATCTAATGAATGACACAATCAATAAATGTAAATAAAAAAAAAAAAAAGGGAATAGCAACTACACATAATAGAAGCTGAGTAAGGCACGAGAAAACTGGGGGTGGGGGTAGATATTCACTGTAGCTGGCTGAGAGACGTTATTATAAGAGACTGATTGGCTGTGAGACATTATGATGCCTTGTGATTGGATTACACTATTTTTGGTATATTTCCACTTACCAACAAGTATTAAGAATGTTCTAAGTAGGAACTTATCGCAAGATGCCTGAGTTGGGATTAACTGCTGTGCAAATTACTGAATTTCATGTGTACCAGATACTTATTTCTACTACATACTCATAAACTGACTGACAAAAACAGATGATTAAGTGGCACTCCAGTGTACAAAATATGTTTTTTGCATCTAAAATGTTACGCAAATTCTAAGCTGTCAAAGATTCTTGTTAACATCTTAATTATCTAATAAAATCTACTACAAAACAAAGTTTATATCCAGATTATCTGAATAACTTTCGGTGTATCATATATGACAGATGGAATGTAAGTGAATTAGGATGATGTTCATCTGTTCATTGTGCTACCCTGCTACAGTGGGAAATGCTGAATAAGTAAGGAAAAAAGGAAAAATAATAACTTTCAATTCCTACAAAAAGCATGCTCTATGGCCATAAATATTGCAAACTAGCATTCAGAGGGAAAACAAATATACTTGCAATCCTCATCATTAATCCTTAATGTCATGAATAAAATATTTTTTGTTTCCTACATCAGTAATGTATGGCCAGAAACAAATGAAGAAAAGGTCTTATTTGCTGACTAAAGTATGTTAGGCAAAAAGAATAAAAACAGCATGCAGATCCACAAAATAAAAAGGAGACAGCCTTGGATGTACTCTTTTGCACAGAAAAAACAGGGTCATTAATCCCCCAAATGATGAAGGTCAAGGGGGAAAGTTCCCAAATAACCAGCTAGGAAAATTTATTCACATTCAAATGTCTAGGAAAAAATTAACTCTTGATTATGTCCATCAATAGGCTCAAACAAATATTCTAAGCATAGATAAGAGTCACAATGATAATCCCATCCAAAAATCTTATGTCTGATGGGAATAAGATACTATGTTTCTACAAGTCTAACCTCCATGCTCCAGTGAAGCTAAAACTAAGAAGTCATCCCATAGTAACAGAGTTTGCATTCAACAAAAATGACTGGAAAAAGAAAAGAACAAAAACAAAACTAGAGTATCCACAAAAATATGTAGCTAGGATCACAAGGCATGACTACAAATTACCGTGTATCTTATCCACTATGAAACCTAAGCACCTTAAGATCTGCAAAAGAAAGGGGAAAATCAATAGGAGTTTGAAAGTAAAAGCTTACAATCTACATACATATCTTCAATGCCTGTATGAAGATTGTACTGAAGCACTTGTTAAAAAAACATTGTATTGACTGAATAATGGTTCGTGCCCATATGTAACTTGTGACTGCAGTACTCCATATACTGACTAGGTAAGTGTCATGTTCACCTAGCACAATGAATGTCCCAAAACAAATTGCTTATGTTAGAAGTTAAAACTCTAGAAAGACCAGATGCTTAGCCAAGGGAAACTTTATACTCTATCATGCATACCTTCCAAGACCTAGTTTACTTATAAGTGAAAAATCATTTTGATGCTGGTGATGGTATGCTTCTACACATAATAGTCCCAGAGCAGTAATATACAATATATCAGCAAAAAAAATTACATTAGTTTGGCTATCACTTAAGCCAGTTATTTTCTTAAGAAATTTACTTTTTACAACTAAGAAATGAATTGTTTATACACCAACAAAATGAAACATCTTGCTGCTGAAAGGTATACCAGTATATGTCTTGCTAAATAAGAAATAAAAATGAAAAAAAATTGTAGGAGTCTGTTCCCCTTTGGTGTATGCCTTTTCTCACTTGGTTCATCTATGTACAATTTTTTTTTTTATACCAGTTTAATCTGTGGCTACATGTTGCTATATGTAAACTACAAATTCCATTAACAGGTTTACAAAAAATACCTGATATGAGAACTGTCTGTTAACACCCATCTTACCCATTCCTTCAGGTTCAACACAGGCAGATTTGCACTCCTCCTGTGTATTGAACTTGTTGAGGTTGCCATCACATCCACCATACCAGAAACGAGTACAACCACCATACTCCATATCAAAGAACCACTTGACAGTGAAGTTTCCACAAGAACCTCGGTCCTTCTCGTACCCACACACCTCTGATGATAAAAATAAATATTAGAGGCAGGGGAGAAAGACTTCAACCTCCATATTCCCTGAGTGTTGTAAAAGGCAACTAAAAAAAAGGGGGGGGGGGCACTGGAAACCCTACCCTTCTTGTAATTCAATTTCTAAAAGAGGAAACAGAAGGAGCCGCCAAGCAGGAAGTGCTCATCCTCCTCAAAGGCTCAGACTAGGGTGTCTGAATGCATGTGGATGTAACCAAGATGAGGAGAGAGGAGAGATAGGTAGCATGTTTGAGGAAAGAAACCTGGATGTTCTGGCTCTAAGTGAAACAAAGCTCAAAGGTAAAGAGGACGAATGGCTTGAAAATGTCTTGGGAGTAATATCAGGGGTTGGTGAGAGGACAAAACTTAAGAAAGGAGTAGCACTACTCCTGAGGCATGAGTTGTGGAGTGTGTGATAGAGTGTATGGAAGTGAATTCTAGATTCATATGGGCAAAACTGAAAGTGGATGGTGAGAGATGGGGGATTATTGGCGCTTATGCACCTGGCCATGAGAAGAAAGATCATGAAAGGTAAGGGTTTTGGGAGCAGCAGAGTGAGTGTGTCAGCAGTTTTGGTAAATGAGACCGGGGTATTAGTAATTGGTGATTTAAATACAAATGTAAGTAATGTGGCAGTTGAGAGTATAAGTGGTGCACATGGGGTATTCAGTGTTATGAATGGAAATGGTGAAGAGTTGGTGGAGTTGTGTTGAAGAAAAGACTGGTGAATGGGAATACCTAATCTAAAAAGAGAGATATAAACTAGTATATGTATGTAAGTAGGGGAGATGGTCAAAGGGCATTATTTGATTACATATTAATTGACTGGCATATATAGGAGAAATTTCTGGATGTAAATGTGCTGAGAGGGGCATTATTTGATTACATATTAATTGACTGGCATATATAGGAGAAATCTCTGGATGTAAATGTGCTGAGAGGGGCAGCTAGTGAGATGTCTGATCACTATCTTGTGGAGGTAAGGGTGAAGATTTGTAAAGGTTTTTGAAAGAGAGGAGACAATGTTGGGGTGAAGAGAATGAGGAGAGTAAGTGAGCTTGGAAAGGAGACTTGTGTGAAGAAATACCAAAAGAGACTGGGTGCATATTGGCAATAGGTTAGAGCAAATGAAGAGAGGGGAGTGGCTGAGTACTGGGAGGTATTTAAGGAAGCAGTGATGGTATGTGCAAGAGATACATGTAGCATGTGAAAGGCGGGAGGTGGGCAGATTAGAAAGGCTAGTGAGTGGTGGGATGAAGTAAAGTTGCTAGTTAAAGAGAAAAGAAAGGAGTTTGGGCGGTACTTAAAAGGAAAGAGCGCAAATGATTGGGAGATGTATGAGAAAGTGGCAGGAGATCAATAGGAAGGTGCAAAGGTTGAAAAAGACTGCAAATGAGAGTTGGGGTGAGTGAGTATCATTACTTTTTTGGGAGAATAAAAAGATGTTTTGGAAGGGGGTAAATAACGTGTGAAAGGCAAGAGAACAAACGGGAATATCGGTGAAAGGGGTAAAATGGGAAGTGATAACATGTAGTGATGGAGTGAGGAGGAGATGGAGTGAGTATTCTAAACGACTGTTGAATGTGTTTGATGGATGAGTGGCAGACTAGGATGTTTTGGCTGGGGTGGTATGTGAAGGGAGAGAGTCATGGAGAATGGTTTGGTGAAGTAAGAGAGTCATGGAGAATGGTTTGGTGAAGAGAGCAGAAGTGGTAAAAGCCTTGCAGAAGATGAAATCTGGCAAGGTGGTGGGTTTGGATGGTTTTGCAGATGAATCTATTAAAAAAGGTGTGACTGTGTTGTTGATTCAATGATAACGATATTCAGTGTAAGTATGGATCATGGTGAAGTGCCTGAGGATTAGCAAAATGCATGTATTATGCCACTGTATAAAGACAAGGGGGATAAAGGTGAGTGTTCAAACTACAGAGGAATAAGTTTGATGAGTATACCTGAAAATTGTATGGGAGGATATTAATTGAGAGGGTGAAGGCATGTACCGAGCATCAGATTGGGGATGAGCAGTGCAGTTTTAGAAGTGATATAGGGTGTATGGATCAGGTGTTTGCTTTGATGAATGTGTGTGAGAAACACTTAAAAAACAGATGGATTTGTATGTGGCATTTATGTATCTGGAGAAGGCACATGACAGGGTTGATAGAGATGCTTTATGGAAGGTCTCAAGATATATGGTGTGGAAGGTAAGCTGCTAGAAGCAGTGAGAAGTTTTTATCAAGGGTGTAATGTGTGTGTACAAGTAGGAAGAGAGGAGAGTGAATAGTTCCAAGTGAAGGTCAGTAAGTGGGTGGTGAAGGAAGTAAATGAAAGAGTCTTGGAGAGAGTGGTAAGTATGCAGTCTGTTGTGTATGAGAGGGCCTGGGAAGTGAGGCCGTTGTTGTTCGGTGATGATACAGCACTGGTAGCTGATTCGAGTGAGACACCACATTGCCTGCATCAATTCCTGGCACCATCCCGCCCTACAGGAAACAGCATCACCATCCCCTGCGTTAGTGAGGTAGTACCAGGAAACAGACGAAGAAAGGCCACATCCACTCACATATATTCATGAGCTGTCACGTGTAATGCACCAAAACCACAGCTCACAGTCCACATCAAGGCCCCAAAGACCTTTCCATGGTTTAACTCATATGTTTCACATGCCCCGGTTCAGTCCATTGATGGCACATTGATCCAAATATCCCACATTGTCCAATTCACTCTATTCCATCCACGCCTTTCACCCTCCAGCATGTCCAGGCCCCGAGTGCTCAAAATCTTTCTCACTCCATCCTTTCACCTCCAATTTGATATAACCAGTTCTCCCTGTTCCCTCCACCTCTGAGACATATATCCTTTTTTTCAAACTTTCCTCACTCATTCTCTCCAAATGTCCAAACCACTTCAACACCCCCTCTTCAGCTCTCTCATACATACTCCCCTTACTGAAACCTCTCTCTTACCCTATTATCCTTTACGTTATCAACCTTCCTCACACCATATGTCCCTATTATCCTTTACGTTATCAACCTTCCTCACACCATATGTTGTTCACAGACATTTCACATCCAACACATCCACCCTAATCCAACATTTCATCTTCACACCCATAAACACCAACAGAACTACTATACTACCAAATGTTCCCATCTTTACCCTCACAGAGAGTGAAACTCTCTTTCCTAAGCACTTCCCAGTTCCAGGACCTTGCCTCCTCAAGAGCCGTATGGTTTATTTCGGCACCCATGATTGTATATGCTAACATGTCCACTCCCAGACACCTAAAACATTCCACTTCCTCCAGGTTCTCTCCAATCAAATTCACATTCCATATAACCTGTCTCTCTCTCCACTGCTAAACCTAATAACCTTGCTTTTATTCATATTTATTCTCAATTTACTGACCAGCCCCAATGGTAGAATGAACAGCTGGGTTGAATGTAGGATAACTGCCATGCACTGGATTCGAACCAGAGAAGTTCTGTGTCAATTGATAGTCAGCAATGCTAACCACTACACTTCAGAAGGCTGTATTTCATCACTTATAAAATACACACCTAATCAGGACTCAGACCATAACTCAAAATGAGGGCAGTTCAGTTGGACCATTTAAGTTCCCTGTCTTTTAACTATTACATGACACAGAAATGCAAGACCAACTTTCAACTCCCTAACATTTTGTGATAATGCTTCCAGTGGGATGAATCTTACAGAGTTTCTGACAGTGATGAAATGGGACTATATGAAAGCAAAACTCTCTGATTGTAATAATGCAAATGGTAATCACCAGCAGCTGTGATCCATTTTCTCCCGGTGGAGCTCATGAAATCTATATAGATCATCTTTTTAAATAAAGATCTTATAGAGTTAAACATGTTTTCTTTTAGCGTATTTCAAACACACATTCCTCAAGACTGGTTTCTTCAGGTAGCTTTAGATATGACCATTCATCTTACACATATATAAAGGTATAAAGCAAAACATAAAACTATGAAAAATATCTAAGAAAAACATGAAACATGAGAATGTAGAACAGACTATCATGAACATAAGCAGAAGCAAGAAACACAATTGGGTGAAAAATCAAACCCATGTCCTTTTAACTAAAACATGCTCACCTCCTGGTATAATAGGGGCTTCATCTTGACAGCCATCAAAGAACTTTCCAGTTGCAGACGTGACACCATCTGGACAACAGCCAAACTCTGATGATTCACAGCCACATCCTTCCAGTTCTGGTCCAGTAGCAGGTGTGCGCCCATCCTTGCAACAACCATATTTCTCATACTCGCACCCACATCCTAAAAGTTTGAAGTAAAAATACTTTCTGTTGATAAATCAATGAATCTAATGATCACTAAAGTGTACATGAATGCTGAAAATGCATTCCTTCTAACTGTGTTTGCTGTCATGACCAACTACCAGTCGTGTTTCATCCTGTAATCCCCAAAAAATGATACATAAATCATTAAAACCAAGCTCAAAAGCCTTGTCAAGCACGTACAATACCTAAGATGCATGGGAAAGCAATCCAAACTTTACCGTTATTTTAGTTCTCTAATGTGATGAGCAGAGTGAGAATATGACATTCTCCTTGGCCAACTGCACACTTTCACTATAACAAAAATGGAATTTACTGAGTAGTTGGAAATATATGAGGGAATTCATAATAACAGTGCAATCCACCAGAGTTGTTCGATAATTTCCCTGACAGGACACTGTACAAGTTGAAAGTAAGGCTGGTAGTTGAATCAGTGTGAAACAAATGGAAGCCACATCATGCTATTCTGCAAGTTGAGTCAGAAGAGTTGAGTAGAATGATGGATCATTTTGACAATATTCTTAGGAGAAGGATAGTTAAAGTATGAAAAGACCAAGTTATTGTTTTTGCAGATGGGCAGTCATAACATAATGTCAGCGTGAATGGATAAGAATACGATACCATTAATGAGTTTTGCATTTGTGAGCAATCATCACAAAGGGTGTAAATGGAGAAGTTGATGATCAAAGCAGATTTATATTAGGGAGAAGAATAGGAAGTGCACTGAAAGCTTTACTGTATAAGGAAAATTCAGGTGTAGTGTGAAAGAAACTTGCATAATGAAATGCTTGTATGGATGTGCAAAAAAACTTCCTATAACCACAGATGAAAAGGCAGCAAGATGAGGCAGGAGGGTTTGAGTTTGAATATGAAGGACCAGGAAGAATTGGAGAGTTTTCAATACCTGGGAGAGGATGTGGTAACTGATGGAAACATGAAGAATGAAGTGAGTCATAAGGTTGGAAGAAGGGTTTGCAGCCCTGGGTGCTTCACAACTGAAGAGTGTGTGGAAGGAAATGTCAGTGCCTATAAGGAAAAAGATAGCCCTGTTTGAAAGCACAATAGTCCTGTCAGTGTCACATGGAGGTAAAACTTTGGCCTTAAGCACAAAAGATTGCAAGACACTGGACATGTTGGAAATTAAATGCTTGAGGACAGTATGTGGCATAAAGTGGGCTGAATACGTAAGGAATGATATTATAAGGGAAAAACTGTGGTAGTAAGTGCAGTATGATCAAGAGAAATGACCAGGGTGTGCTGAGGTAACATGGATATATGGACAAGATGGTCAAAGAAAGACCGATTAAGACAATCTATGTGTCAGACAGGAAGAAAGTGTGGGTAAGGCGGGGCGGGGTGGTGGTGGTGGTGGTGGTAGTGGTGGTGGTGGGGGGGGGGGCATTAAAATGAAGACAGAGAATAGCTTAGTGGTAATGATGTTGTGTCTGACAGGTACGTGTGTCGAGGGGTGAT